>LOEQ01001103.1:89031-103814 GCA_001685075.1 Bramus lutescens | reverse complement strand
TCTGGCTTTTTGGGACCCTAGTCTATATGGATGCACAGCTCCCTAGGCTTGGATATAGGGGGGAGGGCCTTGGACTTCCCACAGGGCAGGATTTCTGACCCTCTCTCAAGCAGGGAGGGAGAGGAAGGAGGGGGTGTGGGTGAGCGAGAGGGAATTGGGAGGAGGGAAGGAAGTGTAAATAATTGAATGGAACAATAAAAATTTTAAAAAAAGAAATAAAATTTTTCTTAAATAGCAACCCTAGAAGTTCAGAATAAGTAGGAGAATTATTCTGCAAAGGTGAACATGAAGAATGCGAGCCAACCTTTATCTCAGCAGGGTCAGGATGCTACTTACACAGGAACTGTACAAGTAAAAAGAGCTATATATTTCCCCTTTTTTCTGTTATTGAACTTTTTTGAGAAGAATTTTCCCTTTTTAGTTTTATCCTGAGCAAGGTCCCCAGAGTATCCTACTGACCATAGGATGATGAAAGTAGAAACAGGCTGCACCAGTCATGTTCGTGGATCAGAAGTCCAAGAGCAGCCACCAATGACAAAAACTGAAGCTGTCAGCAATACTCAGAGTGCGTGCCAGAATTATGCAGTGACCTGGGGCGGGGAGGGGGGTTCCCTCCTGCTGTTTAGCCAAAAACAAACAGAAACCACTCTGCCTGATCTGACATGACATTGAAAAATGAAAAAGATCACATCGTTGTAAACCATGCAGAAGCCAGCCTAGGCTGTTGCTGCCCTCTTCCTGAGAACCATTCCTTTATATTAACGACCAAATGACCATGTGTCTGGAAAAATATCCTGTTTATGAGGCTCATGGAACTCTACCTAGACATTAGCAAAAGATCTTGCCTCAATTCCCTAAGACTTGTATTTGTAGAGACCTGGACAAACAGCAAGTTTTATATCACTGTAAATGCTCAAAGAAAGCCAATCTGAAAATCCCTGTGCTATCTGGGTACTGGAGGAAGAACGTAAGTTCAGTACCTCCCAGCCTATAGTATCAGTGTTTACAAAAACAGAGAGGGATATTTAGGAGTATCAGAAAGTCTCCCAAGTTTGCAAGAATTGTCTTCACTTGGGAAACCCTGCCAACCCTCCAACATTGCTACTTTGGCCTTTTTTCAAAATGATGAGGCGATTATTCAAAAACTATGTTATGGAAAATTCTTTAAGCTCTCAAGGAAACCTAGTCTCTGCACATCAAAATATTTTGGAAAATTAGTGAGCGCTACAGTTCTTTCTTTCCTGTGGAACTAATACACAGCAGATCAGAGCTATTGATGATCAATGCCCTGACATTGGAAAGCTGCATGGCTCTTTATGTCCTCCAGATTCAGTGCTTTGTGTCATATGCCATTATTTTGTGGGGAATCTTCAGTAGAACACCACATCAAAGCAGGGAATAGGCCAGTGCTGGTAGGATACGAGTTTGAGGCTATTTTGAGTTAGGATGACAGCTAGAAAGACAGCTAGGAAGACATCTCATCATTTAAGACGACTAACTGCTCTTCTAGAGGACTGGAGTTCAGATCCAAGTCCACACATCAGGTGGCTCACAGTCACCTGGGACCCCAACAAAAAGGGATCCAGTAATCTGTAATCCGTCTGGTCTCTGTGCACGCACACACGCATGCACACAAACCCACACAAACACATACACAACTGACACCTATAAATAGGATAAAACATATTGAAAACTTTCAAGACTGCCTTGAGAGTTTTCACTCAAGGTTCACAAAGAAAAACAGAGTAAGTATAGGAACTAAAGTCTGAAGACTGTAGGAAAAGAATCTTCTCACACTCGGTCTTTGAATTCTTGTGTTCTTTATTTATCCTCTCTTTATTCTACTGCCTATATCCTAATTCTTCTGTCCTAATAGTCTATAGTTTTTGCTCTAATTCTCTTTCTCAATTCTAATTCCGATTCTTTGTTACAAATCTCTGTTCCAATTTATTTTTGTTCTAGTTACTTTACATTTTTTCTTCTATTACTCCTTCTCCATCTTATTTCTTCTCAATCTATTTCTTCTACGTTCTTATTTCTATTTCTATCTCTATATTGTTATTCTAATTTTGCCATTATAAATTCTCAAGCATGTATGTGTGAATGTGTGTGTGTGTGTGTGTGTGTGTGTATCAACTTCTTAGTAACAAAATCTACAAGGAAAAATTTCAGGACACAAGCATTCTTTGAGGATACATAGCAAAATTTATCAGCTAGTTTGCCGCTAACCACAGCTGCTGCGGTGGGGAGGTCCTGGACATTTTTTGAAGAGCCTGCTACGGATTACAAATGGATAAAACTAAAACATTAAAATACCTAAGGAAATGGCAAATAATATGTGCATTATTTTGCATTTCTTAAGTGTGATTAATTATATTTGAACAAGGTTAGTCAGGTAGGTGCTATTGGTCTCTTAAGATAGAACAAAGACAGACACCTGCAATACCACCCTAATTTATCAAAAATCTTCTTTAGATCTTACAAGGCCAGACACCTGAAATTCCAGAAGTAAACTCTGTGAAAATTCCATTTGTGACCTGTCCAGAAGGATCTGTCAGTAAGGCTAATGATAGAGAACAGGCTTCTAAGTTTCTCTTCATAATGCGGAGAACATAGCGTAGAGAGGTCATCCTTTTGACCATCCACAAATGTGTGTACCCATAAGACTGAGAGGTAATCATGAGACTACATATAAACATTACATGAGCCTGCATGGTGATAGGAGCTATCACAGCTGTTACTGCATAAGCAAATTCCAGATGAAAGCAACAGTTTTCAGAGTCAGTGGCCTGCCAGCTTTGCCAGGCAGGGTTCCTCCATCTGAGAATAATTTCTCGGGTGGGTAGGCATCTTAATTATCAATTGCTATAAGCTGTAGTTGCGTCATGGCCCACAGTAGCTCATGATAAATTCTCCAGACAAGAACACATTTCTTAAAAAGCAGTGAATTACATTTAGGTGTGTCCCTCGTATCCCTGATCTCTCCAAGACTTTTACCATGAAGAGATATTGGATTTTGTCAAAGGCTTTTTCAACATCTAATTAAATGATTGTGTGATTATTTATTTTTTCTTTTAGTTTGTTGGTATGGTAGATTGCATTGACAGTTTTTCATATGTTGAAACATAAATGCGTCTCTGGAATGAAGCCTACTGTTCATGGCGGATGATATTTCTGATGTGTTCTTGGATTCAATTTTAAAGTTGTATGGGATTTTTTTGGTTTTGTTCATGTTGTTGTTTGATATTTTTGTTTTGTTTTTAAATAGGGTTTCTCTGTGGCACAGTTCTAATTATCCTGTAACTCACTTTGTAGACTAGGCCTTGAGCTCACTGAGATCCATTTGCTTTTGCCTACTAAATGCTATGATTAGAGGCATGTGCCACCACCTCCTGGTAATTTTTGAATATTTGATTGTGCATTTTTACATCCATTTTCATGAGAGGCACTGTTCTCTAGTTCTCCCTCTTTGTTGAGTATGTGTGGTTTGAATATCAGGTTAGCTACGGTCAACAACACCTTAAGAAAACTGACAGGATCAACTAAACTGGACTCACAGGGTTTCACAGAGACTGAACGGACAACAGACAGCCTGCATGGCACTGACCAGGCACTCTGTGTACATGGTACAGTTCTATAGCTTGGTCTTCTTGTGGGACTCTTAAGAGGGAAAATAGGGGCTGTCTCTGACTCCTTTGTGACCCTATTTCTTATACTGGGTTGTCTTTTCCAGCCTTAATATGAGGGGAGATGTTTAGTCTTACTTAAACTTGATATGATATGATTTTGTTGATACTCAGTGGGACACCTGCCTTTTCCTGAGCAGAAAAATAAGAGGAGTGGACAGCAGGGCTGGGGATGAGGTAGGGTGCAGGGGAGCAGGGAAGAGGTGGAGGGGAGGGACTGGGAGGAGAGAAGGGAAGGGGAACTGTGGTGGGGAAACAAACAAACAAATAGTAAATGCTCACCCAATTTTATTATGCAATAAGTATTTCTTATTTCAACAGTATTGCTGAGAGGATATTGAGAGTGTGGAAAGGCAAAACTGTGAGAAAGAAGAGAAATCTGAAAGGAGAGAATGCTGCTAACCTGAGAACCAACCAGGATCAGAGGTAAGGCTTAAAGAGTGGCAGAGTGCTCCCACCTTACACCTATTGCTTACTTCATACCTTCATTCCTCATCCACTAGGAAATCTGAGGGCAGTGGACTATGGCTGGGTCTGTGGTCCATTAGAAAGCATTATCACAGACTTGAAAGTCCAGGAGACATGGGGAACAAGGAAAAAAATATGTAGTTACAAAAACAGGTGCCACAAAGTGCCTGTTTGACAATTCTTATGTCTTCATAGCAAATGCTTAAGGTACTAAAGGGAAACCTTGTTTAGCACCCATACATTTCAAATAAAATACTTAGTGTGTTTCCAAACCAAGGGTGTCTAATTACATACAAGAAATAATAACAGTTTTTTTTAAAAAATAAAAAGTAGTACATTTACTTACTGAGAGGAAAATTAAATGAGTGAATAACTTTTTGGGCTATCAGGTTATATAGAGATATAGATTTACTTGTTTTCACCTGATGCCTACGAGTGTTCTGCCTACATGCATTTATGTGCACTGCAGGCATTCCTAGAACCCATGGAATCCAGAAGGAGCCACATCCCCTGAAACTGGAGTGTAGCATGGTTTTGAGCCACCATGTGATTCCTGGGGACCAACCCAGGTACTCTGCAAGAATAACAAGTGTTCTCTATTGCTAATGACCTCTTTAGTACTCCTAAATCTAAAAATATTTACCTGTATTCTTTTGTTCTATGGACAATGCCTTGCTGCTGAAGATAATGTAAGTCATACTGTGACTGTAGCATCTTGGAATCAGTCAACACAGGGGCTACATCTGTGGTTCAGGTTTACACAGTAGGGAAAGAAAACACTGAAGAGGGAATTCAGGTGTCCATTAAATTAAATGTTAAACGAATGCAGGGAGGTTTAAGTCCATTCTGGATGATTTGCATCAAGTTAATATCTTCTTCCTTCCAAGTTGACTTAACCTGGACCTCGCTCATGGTCATATGCTCATGAAGGGACTGAGACCAGACATTACTCTGCAATTAGTGGCGCTGCCAATCAGTCAAAGCTCACTTCTGGATACCCCATGGTAAGGAGAATATATTTAAAAGATCAAAATAAAACCAGAGCTCCATGGCCACTATAGGAAGAATATAAATATAAGAATATGTGTAATTGTTGGGTGGTGGTGGTGCATGCCTTTAATCCCAGCACTCGGGAGGCAGATGATCTCTGTGAGTTCAAGGCCAGCCTGGTCTACAGAGCTAGTGCCAGGACAGAATCCAAGGATACACAGAGAGACCCTGTCTCGAAAAACCACAAAAAGAGCGTGTGTAATTGAGTGTATTCAGGTGTGTGTGTGTGTGTTGTGCTTACATACACAATATTTTCCTTACAAATACAAATCCTTGAATGATTTTTCTTTCAAAAGGCTCATAATTAGCCAAGTACAGTAAATGAACTTTCTAGGAGGAGAAATTTCTGCTACCTTTTCATGGGAACCTTTAATTTCTAAAATATTTAAATAAAATACTTTGCTGATCCATTTCCTTCCATAATTTTTTACAAGTCCTTTTTGTGGGTGTCTTGTCTTTCATTATCCCTCAAATGTAACATGCTCAGAGTTTGGCCTTACCCTCAAGTTTTGCCTCTCAGTGATAGCTGGGTGGATAACGCTGCTGTCATTTCTTGAACCCCTGTAACTCTCCACTGACTCTTATCTCTAGGGTCTTTCATTAGCTTGCAGTTGTATGACTTTGCAGTTAACTTTGAATAGAGAGTGAACCCATGCTTCAGAAGACTAAGAGGCATTTCATTTAGTCCTCAGTTCACCATGTGCGGTTGATCACGTCTGCAGCTGATGGAGCCCTGGAGTCTCATCAGGACATGGCAGCTTCCTTTCCCTGCCTTGGACATCTCAGAGCTGATGAGTGTGTGGGCTTCTTCACAGGATTTAATGTTAGGGAAGGAATCTCCTGAGCTATTCCTTATTTCTTTAATAAACAACCACTAATAATTTTTTAAAAACCTAACAAAATAGAAGTAAAGCAATATAATTTAGTATTCTTAATAAATGCTTACTAAAGTTTTACAGATAAATAAATGTCATATTATTCAGTTTTAATAACAAGATGTACTGATAACATGCAAGAAGGATGATTTTTAAAAACACTTTGTCAAAACTTCAAGAGACAAATACCTGTTCAAGTTTCATATCGCTGGGTAGGTGATTCCCAAGAATACCCCAGTATTTTCATTCTCTATCATCATCTTCCCTGTGTTATTTTCTCTCCATGTGTCTCTCTGTATCTGTCTCTCTATTTCTTTCTCTGTCTCTGTCTCTCTATCTCTCTGTCTCTCTATCATCTTTCTCTCTTTGTCTCTGTATAATGATATTTCATTTGGGTTTTAATAAATAAAGCTTGCCTAAAGACCAGAAGGGCAAAGCTAAGCCACTAGAGGTCATGGAATGATGGCACATGCCTTTAATCCCAGTATTTGTGAGATAGAGAGAAATGGATCTCTGTGAGTTCGAGGCCACCCTGGACTACACAAGATCAACACAGAAAAATATCCAGGTGGTTGTGGCCCACAACTTTAATCTCAGACCTAGGGAGTCACATGTCTTTAATCCCAGCACTAAAGAAAATATAGAATGGGAGGAGAGAGAGGCTCTGCTTATTCTGCTTAGTTTGCTTAGTTTGCTTTGTCTACATAGGCTGCGGTCGCCCATCCTTGGTAAGGTAAGACTTCTCTAGTGACTTGGATGCTTTCTTTTTCTAATTTTTGAGTTGAATCCTAATATGTGTCTCTGGGTTATTGTTATTCATACTGTATCTCTGTCTTTTTCTTTTTGTGTGTGTGAATGCATACAAGGGTGTACATTTTTCCGTGTGTAAACTCATTTTTTGTGATGTTGTGCTAACTTTTGTTCCTGTGATTCTGTCTTCTCTAGAATAGGGTTTTTCTCCATTAGTTTTGTTAACAGAATTCTGAAGCTCAAGGTGATATACCTTCAACATCATTATCCCTGGAGGAGACAATGCTGGCAAGGAATACTAGTTACTGTGGCAAAAGCAATAGGATTATTTATAGCCCATAACTTTATCTTTAACAATATTGCCATTTCTAGAGGTTGTTGAATGAGTTAACCGAATGAACCCAAATGGAATCTTCAATGGTGTTTCAGAGGTTATTATTATGATCTTTGCACTGATTCAGTTTTAAGCCAATGACTCAAACCAAATTTGAATTCTTCTTGTATATCCTTGAAGTTATCTTACCAATAAGACAGAAGAGACAATCTAATCCCACATAATCATATAGCCAGGTGAATATGAACCAAAGGAACTTATCAAGTTTTGCTTGTTTTTACTTGTTCTTCTGAGTTTGTTTTTAGAGATAAGAATATTGGTTTCCTCTGGATACATGGGTGTCCCTTCTGGAGTGAGGGTCATGTGACCTACTTCAGAAGTAAGTCTCTGCTTATGAGATTTTATATCTAGACATGAATGTTCATTACTACATGGAGCTTCTTGCTAGAAAGCAGAGTGCCAAGGTAAATAAATACTTGGGTTCCTGGGAAATATATCGCTTGTTTGGAAATGTCATAGGAAAGGAATGTAAGAGCAGAGACAAAAAGGTCTGTACAATGAGTGCTAACTGATATACCTGTGAACACATTTAAAATTTTATTTTTATGGCAATGATCACTAAAACTCACCACAGTGACTTCATTAATTCACAAGATCCATGTCACAGAAACCAGAGAGTTCTCAGCCACCCTTAGTCCTAGCATCATAGTAGAGACAGCATTATTATTATCCTAAAGACAGGAACTTAGTTTTCTTTTTGTTCATTTGTTGTTTTGAATTCATTTCCATCACAATCATCAATCCAGAAATTTTCATTTATTTTAAAAAGTTATGGTATTAAAAATCATTTACTGTGTGTATGTGTATGTGTGTGTGAAGTCAGAGAACAACAATACTCAATTCTTTCCTTCCATCATGTAGGTTCCAGGAATTAAAGGCAGGTCATTGGCATGGTGGCAATTGCTTTCTTTCAGCAAGCCATCTTGAAAATGCTTTAGCAAAATTCTTAGTAATTTCTATCTTTTTAGGGAAAAGTTTGGTTCACAAATAAATTTCGCTTCTGTTTCCTTGTCCCCACTCCTTCAGAGTCCCAATTGTCGATGTCCATCACACAGTATTGTTGCATACTCTACAAATGATGAGGCTACATTTGCACTCATTGACTTCCAAGTACCACAGTTTACAATGGAGCACATCATTGCCTCTGTACATGCTCGGCTTTTGAAACACTTATCCATTTCCTGTCTCCAAGGTTTGACTTTCCAGCAATGTTGTTTCTGGAAAGGGACAACAAACAGCTTTTCACACTGGTCCCTTTCTTCTATTCACAATTGTTGAGATTTCATCATTGTCTTCTTTTCCTCCAGCGTCCAGGAGTTCTGATGAACCAGTGGAACCCATTCCACTTCCAAAGAGACCTTGTTTCTAAGTTTCATCAATAACTGATGAAGTTGCTATAAAAGCCCACACGTGTGATTCTGAATGGAAGTTTGCAGGTCCCTGGGTCAATGACAGAGAGCTAGGAAGTCAGAGGAATATGAGGGGCTTTGTAAAAGAAGACTGTGCCTTTGCTTCAGAGCCGCCCAGACACAAATATCCCATAGAAACTATATTAATTACAACATTCTTAGGCCAATGGCTCAGACATATTCCTAACTAGCTCTTAAATCTTAAATGAATTCATTTCTAGTAATCTATACACGTCCACAAGGCTGTGCCTTACCAATAATGTTCTGGCGTCTTTCTCCTTCAATGGCTACATAGCATCTTTTTTTTTACTCTATCTACTCTCTGATTCTCTTTTCGGAATTACTGCCCGGCTTAACTCTGCTAAGCCACTGGCCAAAACTGCCTTATTCATCAATAAAAGCAACACATATACAGAAGGACATCCCACATTGGAAATTTGTAAGACAGAAACACACAGTTTTCCTCTGACCTCCAGATACACACCATAGCACATGGATAGCGCCTATGCACAATAAATAAATAATAAATAAATAAATAAAAAGATTTTAAATTCACATTTCTTTCTATTTTTATTTTATTTTTAAAATACATTTTTTTCATTTTACATACCAATCCCAGTTGCCACTCCCTCCCCTACTCCCATTCCCTCACCTTCTTCCTCACCCCACCCCTCAGAAGGTAAGGCGCATTGTTTTGAGGAAGGACCAAGGTCCTCCCTACTATATCTAGGCTGAGCAAGGTATCCATCCAAAGAGAATGGGTTCCATAAAGCTAGTACAAGCAGTAGGGACAAATCCTGGTCCCACTGCCAGTGGCCCTACAGTCGGCCCCAGGCATACAACTGTTAACCACATTTTGAGGGCCTAGTTTGGTCCTATTCAGGTTCCTTCCCTGTCCAGCCTGAGTTGGTGAGCTCCCATTAGCTCAGGTAAACTGTTTCAGTGGGTAACCCCATCATGGGCATCATGGTCTTGACCTCTTTGTTCATAGTCTCACTCTTCCCACTCTTCAACTGGACTTTGGAAGCTCAGCCCAGTGCTCTGCTGTGGCTCTCTGCCTCTGCTTCATCAGTTGCTGCATGAAGGTTCTATAGTGAGATTTAAGTTATTTATTAATATATAGGGCAAGACCAGTTCAGGTACCCTCTCCACTATTGCTTAGGGTTATAGGTGGGGTCATCCTTGTGAATTCCTAGGAATTTCTCTAGTGCCAGGTTTCTTGCTAGCCCCATAACGACACCCTGAATCAAGATATCTCTTTCCTTGATCTCTGTCTCTGTCCTCCCCTCAAATTTTCCTCCCCATCTTCTTCTCTCCTTCTCCCCTTCCATTCTCCCTTCTCCCCAGCCCCACTCCCATCTTCCCAATTTTCTCAGAATATCTTGTCTATTTCTCCTTCTTAATGTTCTCCTTATTACTTAGCTTCTCTGGGATTATGGACTACAGGCTCATTATCCTTTGCTTCTCAGCTAGCATCCACTTATGAGTGAGTACATACCATGCTCATCTTTCTGGGTCTGAATCTCACTCTGGATGTTTCATTTTTTTTTCTAGTTCCTTTCATTTGCATGCAGATTTCAAGGT
This sequence comes from Bramus lutescens, assembly GCA_001685075.1. NCBI lineage: Eukaryota > Metazoa > Chordata > Mammalia > Rodentia > Cricetidae > Bramus > Bramus lutescens. Next base: position 93,598 of record LOEQ01001103.1, on the reverse strand, counting down.
CATTGCTTTTTTACTGCTTAGTAGTATTCCATTGTGTAAATGTATCTATCACCTTTTCTTTATCCATTCTTTGGTTGAGGGGCATCTATGTTGTTTCCAGTTTCTGGCTGTTACAAATATTGCTTATGACCATAGTAGAACAAATGTCCTTGTAGTGCGATTGAGCATTTTTTAAGTATATAATCAAGAGTGGAATTGCTTGGTCCTGAGGTAGATTGATTCCCAATTTTTTGAGAAAACATCATACTGTATTACAGAGTGGTTGTACAAGTTTGCATTTGCAACAGCAATGGAGGAGTGTTCCCTTTGCTCCACATTCTCTCCAGCATTGGTGTTTTTGATCTTAGCCATTCTGACATGTGTAAGATGGTATCTCAGTGATGTTTTGATTTGCATTTTCCTGATGGCTAAGTATGCTGAACATTTCTTTAAGTGTCTTTTGGCCATTTGAAATTCTTATGTTGAGAATTATGTTTAGATATGTACCCCATTTTTTAACTGGATTATTTGGTATTTTGATGTCTAATTTCTTGATTTCTTTATATATTTTGGAGATCAGTCCTTTGCCTGATGTGGGATTGGTGAAGCTCTTTTCCCATTTATTGGGCTGCCTTTTTGTCTTATTGACTGTGTTCTTTGCTTTCCAGAGGCTTCTCAGTTTCAGGAAGTCTCATTTATTTATTATTGCTCTCAGTGTCTATGCAACTGGTGTTATATACAGGAAATGATCTCCTGTGTCTACACAAAGAAGGTTAGTTCCCACTTTCTCTTCTATCAGGTTCAGTGTGGTTGAATTTATACTGAGGTCTTTAATCCATTTGGACTTGAGTTTTGTGTGTGGGGATAGAAATGGATCTATTTTCATTCTTCTACATTTTGACATCCAGTTATGCCAACACCATTTGTTGAAGACGTTTTCTTTTTTCTATTGTAAAATAAAATCACCTCTTTCTTAATTGTAACCACTTAGGATTTTTGTAGGCCTTTTTTATATTTAAAGATTTTACAGGTGGCACATATGAATTTTGCCAAGTGGCATAATCTACTGGATTTAGGATTTGTGAATTAAGTATTGTATAAAGGATGACATAGTTCACCAATATACTAATTTAGTACTTAATTTCTGATTCTTTCTTGTAGAATATAATACACATAGATCAATTTCTTCCTACCTAATATTTGAGAAAATACCATTTTATTTCTGTGGAATGGTCATTTCTGAAAATACAGGAATATAATTATAAAGTCTTCATGTAGAGAATATTGGTAGAAATAAATTTCCCAGAAACATACACCCACATATTCCACCCCCACATCTTTGTTGATTATTCTGTAAGCCTGATTGGTCAGACTACTTTTGTGGAAGTAGGGATGATTCAGACTCAGCACAAAATTATCTTGAACTCTCTTTATTACACTTAAAATACATTCATTGTCTACCTTGTCCAATCTGACGTTGTGTGACTTTTATCTGACCTGACATTCTCTGACCTTTGACCTGACATCTCTGACCCTCACCTTTAGCTTTCGTAGGGTATTCTTAGCAAATGACTAGCTGTCTCCAGCAGAAATGCAGAACCGAGACACAGAGCCTTCTGTAACCTGCCTGCCTGGTGTTCTTGTGACTCCATTTTGTTCTGAATGAAAGTTTCACGTAAATGCTTCTTGGGTGGAAATCATTACTTGAAGGCAAAAGGATTCTGTGTTCCTAAGCCAGGGTCACTTATAATATGATTCACACTATGAAGCCTAGTCCCTTTTGCAGTGAGGCGTGTGTTTTGCACTGACAGTGTCTGTGGCCAGATTACTACAGAACCTATTTGTAACTCAAGGAAGATTATAATCAGCTCCTGGAATGGCTAGGAACAAAAGCATCAGAAGTGAGCTCCACCAACCTAAGGTCACATTCAGATGGAGAAATCAGGTGGACTGGCAGCACCTGGAGCTGGAAATCTTGCTGAGCTAACAGCTGTCACCTGGGCGTGCCCAGGGACAATCTTTATTTCAGGAAATAATCTGTAGGTGATATTAACTGATTAAATGGTTTTTGTATTTACACATTGAAATCACATTGGCTTTGCATTTAAGAAATGCTCATGTAATGCAAATATATTCATTTAAATTTATTTCAGGTATCAGTAGTGTTCAGTCTTGGTACTAAAATAATTAAAAAGGTTAAGGTCTATGGACTGAGCATCCTTTTTTTAAGAGTGAATATACTAGAAGTGTTTTAGGCTCAGTCATTGAGCTTCTGAAGAGGGCTCAGCATCTTTCCCATTGAATCCCCTCGCTTTCCTATGCTTGCTCTCCAGCCCAGCACCACCTGCCTTTTCCCACAGCTGCTTCCACAGACTATTTCCACTGAATACTATATCCAACAGATAAATAGCAGGAAGACCCTGACAGCTGTTCAAGAGATTGCTGATGTTACGATATAAAGATACTAATGAAGGTGTGTAAGAAGAAACTTACCTGTATTGGTACTGTAATCAAGCATTCAGAATATGGAGAAGTAATTTAATCTGTAGAGTGACCAGCCCAAGAACATATGCCAGTTGCTGATAGAAATTGGAGTGGCTAAAGGCAATCAGCTGAGGTTTCATGGGTTTTAAGTGCTTGTGGCTCTCTGAAGTTTAAGTGAGGGTTTCCTTAAAATGAAAATTTATTGTATTTGCATGTGAGCTCATGTGAGCATGCAGCAGCATCCAAGTGCAGGTCAGAGAACATCTGCAGGAGTTGATTATCTGTGCGTACTATGTGGGTTCCACGGATTGAGCTATGTTCAGAAGGCCTGGACACAAGCACACTTGCATGCTGAGTTGTCTTGGAAGCCATCGAAACCAGTTTTCTTTGGTATTTTTATGTGTCTGTGATTTGACAGCATGTGGCATGAGGACAAGCATGAAGTATTCATCTGCAGTATGACATACATAGCAAAAATATTCAGATCTTGACATTCATCTGCAGTATGACATATATGATAAAAACATTCAGATCTTGGAAATTTTTGGATTTTCAGAATAGGGATATGAAACACTTTTTCTCATCTTTATGATTTATATATTTTTACAGTATGTATGTATTTGCCTACAGGTTTGTATGCACAACATATGTCTGTTCAGTGCTTGCTTAGGTTGGAAGAGGACAATAGATCCCCTAGAGCCTGAGTTTCAATTGCTTGTGAAGCAAGGCACAAGCATAACTGATTATTGAAAACAGGTAGCAAGAACTTCTGAGGGCAAATAGATGGTAAGTAGACAAAAAAGTAGTCACTGTGATAGTCCTGAGAGCAAGGATGGGCATTTGTGTATAGGATTGAAGTAGAAGAAGTGGAGGTGATATGCAGCCCCACCTCTTCACTGCAAGTTGCTGGAACATCATGCATGATAGTGCACATCCTTCCACAAGATTTTAGGACCCTGTAACTCTCTACTTCCTAACACACTCTTTAGTTCTTATTGGATACAGATTCACCCCTGACATTCCCAAAGCATTTTGGAAAGATCTGGTGAGTTACGGAGTGCTCTGTAAATGAACCCACACCGTTGATCTTTAAAAGTGAGCTAAGCCTTAGCAACTGCCTTTCCTATGACACATTAGGTCACACATGTAGACACAAAGTCACAGGCATTGAATCCATGGGTAGAAAGACAGAAGTTAGGAGTTTTCAAGGTAATAAGTTTAGGCTAGGGGTTGAAGTGAGGGCTCAATGTGTAGTTGCACAATCTTAAGCCCTGGATTTTCATCCCCAGAATCCAAGTCAAAGCTGGGTTCATTGCAAGAGTGTCCATCAACCATAGTGCTCCTACAGAATATGCATGTGGAGACAGGAGATTTACCAGAGCACACAGACCACCTAGCCTGGCAGGAATAATGGAAAAGCAAAAACCTAGAACAGACATACTGCCAAACTTAGGAGACAGGAAGTTGCAAGTCAGTAACTCTTGACTGTGGGCTTATGCAACGCTCTTGGTTGGCAGCCATTGTCCCACAAATGTTGGGATGTGGCCATCATCCTCACAGCAATTTCAATAGGATATTCTTGTTATCTCTGTTTACATGAAAGAAACCAAGGCACAGAAAGGTGAAGACACCTCTCAAAATGAATTTAGTCAGTTTTTATCTAACTTGAAAAGAGGTAAAAAACTAAATACTATCCAGGTTGTTTACAAAATATTTTGTTTTTGTTATTCTCAAACAAATATATGCCTGATTCTGGTAAAAAAAGGTAATTTTATTTTTGTTAATATAATTAGTTACAGTATTATTGGATGCATTTAGACGAACAAGGTCTGCTTAATCACTTGGAACTTTTAAATAGGAACCTAGTCTGGAAGTGTACTCCTGTAATCCCAGCTACTCCAAGCCTGGTCTGGAGGTGTACTCCTGTAATCTCAGCTACTTCAAAAGCCTGGTCTGGAGATATACTCCTGTTATTCCAGCCTCTCCAGAAGCCTAGTATGTAGGTATGCTTCAGTAATCCCAGCTGATGTAGGAAGGTCATCTGTCTATGTGTTACTTTCATTGTTTAATAAAGAAACTGCCTTGGCCTTATGATAGGCCAGCC
>LOEQ01001103.1:78266-89019 GCA_001685075.1 Bramus lutescens | reverse complement strand
ATACAATTTGTGTGCTGTTATTTCGGGGTATAAGCTAGCAGTGCGGGAGCCGGGTGGGACGAAAGCAGGTCCGCTCCCCTTTTGCTACACCCAGCAACTCCAAAAGCCTGTTCTGTAGGTATACTCCTGTAATCCCAGCTTCCAGAAGCCTGGTCTGCAAGAATACTCCTGTAATGCCATTTGCTCAAGATGCCGAATTAGGAGAATTCACACATTCAATGCCTTCTCAGATAATTTATTTAAAATTTAGAAAGCAGTATTTAAAATTTAGAAGTATTTCTAAGTAGTAGAAATAAAATAAAATAAAAGTGAAATTAAGATCCTTATTTTATAGATCAGAAGCATTACATATTTCTATTAAGATTTAAAAATTACTGTTATAATTATGTGACAATTATTTATATATTATTTAGGTTTAATTACTTTCAAAATTGAACTATACAATAAAAATTAATCAAGTCTTTCATTTTATATGTTTATAATATTTTAAGGTTCTGTTACATATTACCTAGCATTAAATGAAATTAAATAAAACATACAAATAGATGTGCCTTTTCCGTGAGTCTATTACATGAACCTGTTGCTGTGTCTAGAAGCAGAAAGTTAACAAAGATAACTTTAGCATTTTAATTACTGATTTATTTTTCATTATAATAACATTTATTCACAACAAGGGGAAGAACATGCCATACCTTCTGAAAGTCACACATTCAAAGCAGTATGTTTGCCTTCTTGTGAATACTCACAACACAGGAAGGATTCGTCAAGCCAAGGCAGGGGTCACTACCGTTTGATTCCTTCATGGTCTTTCTTTTTCCAAGAAAATAGTATGAATTTCAATTCATTGCTTTATGTTTTAAATATATGACATTAACCTTGCACTCACTTTGACGAATGAGCTTTACTCTATTTCTAGATTTTTTTCACTTTTTGTTAAGGGGCTAAAAGAAATCCTAAACACAATTTTTAAGCTAAACAAAAGGATTCTGCAACACTCAATAGGGAAGTTCTTGTCAGCAGGGGATCTGGACTCACCAGGGCCATGAAGTGTGAAGATTGCGGTTAGACACATTGAGATGCACAACTGGTTTCTAAAGCAGACTGTTTCTGTGGCTGCCATGAGCCACATTGCTTTCTCTCCCCAGACGGTTTATTTTCAAGCAAGTTGGTGATTATCATCATTTGTAAAATATTTTAACTATATTTGCTGTGAATGTTATTTGCTGCCATTGAATTATTTACTATCTTGGGAAAACTCCCCTTAAATAGTTAGAAGTACCTGTTTTGCCCAGACATGATGACACATAGTCTTTAATCTCAGTACTTAAGGGGCAGAGACAGATGGATTCCTGGGAATTTCAGGTCAACATAGTCCACATAACAAATTCCAGGCTAGCCGGGGCTGTAAAGTGAGATACCATCCTACCTAGGAAGGAGGAAAAAAGGGGGAACTGAGACTGAGTGTTACTCAAGGATCTCAGCCAGTCAGTTTCTGCTTTGACTTTGTTTTCAGCCATGACGTTTAAATCACAAACACCATTCCTGTATTATGTCGTAGTGTGTAGCCGCATGTTGAGGTTACATCTCTACTCTGCAAAGGGTGATGTATATCATAACTCAAGAAACATTTTTTTTAAAAATATCAGTACTAATTTATCTTTAAGGAACTACATTTTTCCAATTTGCACATAGGTGAATAAATTAATTAGCCTGTATAAACACTACACACACTACACACACACATAATGGATCCCTTTGGTCTATGAAGAGTCTCTAGTCTCTCAAAAATGCTCAAATCCAAGGCCACTACCAGTTCCTATATAAACTATGTCTTTGCTATGCACAGGAAAGTGACCTGCATTGCTTTGGTACTGAGCTGCCTGGGGCAAAGGAGAATTAAGAAACTGCAGACACATGTATGTACCTAAAAGCTGGAATCAAACAGGATTGTACTCTGCTGGAGACACACCAGCAGCCTAGAAACTCACATATGATGAATAAGAAAGCAGATTTCTTATAAACAGCTAATGAGGAGGGGCTTCGCTGAATGGAATGGGGCACCCCTGTATGGGAGCAGGCTGAGGCTACAGTCATCCTGGATGGGGAATGTGTGGTTGGTGCTTTCTGCACTCAGACCCGGGAAGACCTTGTCGCTTTCATGCTTCTGAGGGACTGGTTTCCTTGACACAGCCGTGTTCATGTCAGTAATACACATTCACTGAAGCCATTCATCCACCCCGGCACAGACAAGACGACACATAAATTAAGGACAATAAGCAATTAACAATACGCTGGCTCAAAGGGTGTTTCAGAGGTGGAAAGCACTCACCAACAACCCTGATAGCTTGAGTTTAATTTCCAAGCCCCATATGATTTCCATGTGTGATTCATAGTATATGTGTGCCTACGCATGTACTTAAACCTTCACTCACACAAAATTAATAATATAAAATTTTAGAAGACATGCAATTGTGAATTATAAGTGTTATAGCAATATGCTTGACTGATAGTTACATGAGAGTGGTCTCTATCCCATGAAGGAACACACACACACACACACACACACACACACACACACGAGGACAGTTTAAAAAGGAAAGCCTTTCTGGATATTCAAGGAGGATTGGAGGAGAAGAGCATGAAATTCCATCAGTCCTCAGAACTGTTTATGACTGGAAATTTTCATCGAAATGCTCAGGTCATGGTTGATCATCTGTAACAGAAACTGTGTTGTAAAGGTTGAAACAATGGCTGAAAAGCGTGGCTGTTTCCCACTTGGCATGTAACTTTGTACCAGGCAAGTAGGAGGGCTGACACTAATAACCGGGTACCTTCACAGCAGCTGGGAACATTTTATTGCACAGGTAGAAAGCTGTACATTTAACAGAATAACTAACTTAGGGAAAAGAAACATTACATAGTAATCACCCTAAGGAATAAAAATTTAAAAGAATAATAATAATGATTTTTCAAAAGATAGCATTAAGGGTCATGAAGATGGTCCTTCAGGTAAAAATCCTGCTACTCTGCCTTATGACCCAAGCTCAAGGCTCTGAGTGAAACCCATACAGGGTAGAATGAGAGAATATTCCAGAAATCAGTTCTCTATGTACACGGGGGCCATGGCACCTGCAGATCCACACTCACATACGCAGTGCACACACAATAATAACATGTACAAATGAAAGAGCAAAACCTGAGACACAGCCTTCCCTTCTGGAGCTATTATGATCTATAACATAGTACTTTGCCCATAAAATAAAATTTATTTTTGCTAAAGTGGAGCTGGGATATTTAAATTTCAGTGCTGTTATATTTTTCTTAATTGGAAGAATAAAATTATTTGAGACTATTTTCCTTGAGATCAAGTGGTCCTATCTTCATACACACACACACACACACACACACACACACACACACGAGATTAACTAAAAGGCAAGTTTTAATCATGAGATATGATTATAAAGTTTACATATTAGCACTTCACAGTGTGGTGGTCTAAACTCCTAGTTTCTAGGCAGAAGCAAAAAGAAAGATAAATTGCTATGACATTTTCTATTTCTCCCAATATTATTAATCTGCTTTATTTAACATATTTGAATAGTAACTATATCCTAGAGGAGATAGTATTCACTAATTTTTTTAATCTTATTGTAAATTTCCAAGATCTCTAAAAATTAAACGTGGACTACGCAGAAACGTCCTAGTGGGGCAGTTGAGCTCACGGTAGACAGTTGGAACATTAACAGTGCATCAGCTTAACATGCAGGTATTTGTTTTATTTATCTATAAATGCATGGGAATCTAAGGGCCAGGCCATAATAAAATGATATGAAACCAAAACTCTTAGATTTTATAATGAAGTTGAGGAGGTTTCATGAAGAAATAGCAATGCTCTCAGAAACTTAGAACTTCTAATACAGCTGCTTAAGATGGAAATTATTCAGTAGACACTGTCCTATTTAGCTTTCTATTACCCTCATAAAACACCATGGAAAGAAAGCATTTTGGGGAGCCAAGAGCTCATTTCAGCTTACAGTTGTAGTTAATCATAAATGAAAATCAGGTCAAGAACTCTAGGCAGGAACCTGGAGTCAAGAACTTCAGAAGCAGAGTCGATTGGGGTAACATTGCTTCCTGCCTTGATCAGCCTGCTTCCTTATACAGCCCTGGAGTGGCACTGCCCCTCTGTGGTATGGGCCCATCACATCAATCATTAATCAAGAGAGCGCCTCTCAAGATTGCCTACAGGCCAGGCTACGAGTGTCACTTTCTCAGTAGGGTCTATTCCTTATCAAATGACTTCAACTATTGACCAAAACAAACAAACAATCAAACAAACAAACAAAAAACCCACCTGACCATGACAGATTTCTTGGAACAAAATAAGAAAAATAAGACACAAGAATGCCTTTATTCCCATTTTGTAAGCATTTGTGGCTGTATCTTACTAGCCACTGAGAAACAAAATATTTCTTCATTTTCTATAATGCATCTAACATGCATGTACAGAATGGTACAACTTTGTTGGTATAATTTCAAAACCAGTAGTGGTGCAGCTATCCTGACACTGTATGAAAATCTTTCAGTGGTCTGAACAGGTTGGGAGTGAGAGAGTTTGTGTTCATCAGCTTCGTCTCTATATTCTGAATCTATTCTAAAGTGTCTTAAAGCTACCTTGTAAAATTGAATCTACATTTATGTGTGGTTTTCTTGAACTATAAAGTCTTAAATCAAAGATTTCTCAGTTAGTTCAATTGCACATTAACAAATTAATTATGAGTATTTCCCACATAAGCTTTATTCTTAAGTAAAAAGCATGGAGCTTCCTAATGTTCACTTGAAAAAAAGCATAACTGTCCTATGTAGAGACTTGAAGGCTTAATTTATAAAGAATTCAAACATTCATTATAGTTTGTATACAATTTTTTCTTGTCAAAGTAGACAGCAACTCCAGAGATTGAGAATTATCTTCATAGTATTGAAAAAGAAAGGTTTATTTTTAATCACATTTTATTACTACTTGTATAATAGCATGTTTTGTTTATGTTCACAATAGTTAACAACTGAGTATTTGTAACTTCATATACCAGGCAGAGAAAATGGGTTCCAACAACCTTCAGTTTTGATGTGAAAATCTTCCCCACAGTTTTTACTAAACAGCAAAGCAAGTTAAAATAATTAATAAGAGAAAAATAACTGTTGCCTGTAGTGGAATAACCTTCTGCATGCTGTGAATATACGTTTCTCTCATTGGTTGATCATATAAGCTGCTCTGACCTCTGGGAAGGCAGACTATAACTAGGTGGGAAAGCCAAACTGAAGTCAGGGAGAGAGAAGAATGGAGTCGCAAGCAGCTTCCCAAAAAACCCAAAATGCCTGTAGACCGGTAATGCCACAGCCACATGGTAATGCTTAGTTTAATAGACGTGGATTAATTCAAATGTACGTGCTAGTTAGCAATAAGCCTGAACTATAGGCCAAGTATTCTATAACTAACATTAAGCCCCCTGAATGATTATTTAGAAGCAAATGTGGTGTGGGACAGAGAAACCTCCATTTACAGTCTCCATGAGGAAAAGAATGCATTTTCATATAAGAATTAGCTTTTCACTTGAAAATATGATGTTTTTAAAAAGAGACAAAATAAAGGTGTATTTTTGAATCTGAAAGATGTGTCAGATTGCCTGTTCTGGAAATATTCATTAATTTAAATATTTATGTTATGTATTAGCTATATCATGCTTGATTTACTTGGGGCTGATGCATGTTTGAGTAGACTAGTTTAATGGGGATATCATCATTTAATAAAGGAACCCTCATAAAGACACAGAAGCAAAAAACAGATGTGACCTTCTTAAATTATCTTATAACATGGAGGTATAGAGATGAGGGCATGGCTGGGATTACTGAAAATAACAATGTGCAATTTCAAGAGATAAGAAATGAAAACAACAGAGGAAATAAACAGAAAAAAAGCAGAATGAAAATATCTACAAGAACACTGGATTTTGCTTCAGAGGGCATTTGTTCCCATGAAACACAGTAAAATCTACAACAGCCAGAGCTTGGATAATTTGTAGGTATATTTTATTAGAAACACTTTTAAACAGAATTCTAAGTCTCATTGCAGGTAATGGTCAATCCAGTTTCTAAAGGATGGCCTATGACATATAAGATGACTATTAGCTTGGTGTTTATGTAAACGAGTATAGATAATGGGGAAATAAGTTAGCATGCTCCATACCTGGAAGGCTGTGTTGATGGAAGCATGAGTTATCAAACCATCTATGTGAGTTTATGCTCTGCACAAAATTATTCTCCAACATTCTATTCTTTTTTCTTTTCTTGAGCCAGGGTTTCTCTGTAGCTTTGGAGCCTGTCCTGGAACTAGCTCTTTAGACCAGACTGGCCTTGAACTCATGGAGATTGGGATTATAGGTGCCCGGACTAACATTCTATTCTTACATTTTCTAAATTCATAGCTAAACTGAGTTAATCTTATAATGAACAGCATCCGCCTTACACTTAGGTTTATCTCCTTAGTCTATGGATTGAATAACAATGGCCCCCATACGTTCACAGTGACCTGTACTATTGGGAAGTGTGACCTTGTTGGAGAAAGTGTGTCACTAGGATTGGGCTTCTGTGTTTCAGAAGCCCAAGCCATGCCTGTCTCATTCTTTTGTTGCTGCCTCTGAATCTGGAAGTAGAAGACTCAGTTCCTCTAGCACCATGTCTGCTTGCATACCACCATGCTTCCCACTGTGATGACAGTGTTAAATCTCTAAATTATGAAGCAGCCCCAATGAAATGTTTTCCTTTGTAACAGTTGTGTGTTCATGGTGTCTCTACACTCTAATAACAACGTAACTAAGACAGGTCCTGATAGCTCACATATTAGAATGCTTGGTGATCAGGGAGTGGCATTACTTAAGAGGCATCAGGAGATGTGGTCTTTTTGGAAGAACTGTGTCACTAGGGGTAGGCTTTGATGATTCAAATGCTCAAGCCAGGCCCAGTGTCGTTGCCTGTAAATCTGGTTGTAGAACTCTCTGCTACCTGTCAAGCACCATGTCTGTCTAAATGCCACCATGCTCCCTGATAAGGCAATAGTGGACTAAAGCTCTGAAACTGTAAGCAAGCGTGAATTAAATGCTTTTCTTTATAAGAGTTTCTGTGGTCATAGACACAACAGATTACTTATTAAGACAACTATATTTGCTTGGGGCATATTTGGGATCTGTTTGTCTTATCCATTCCTCTTCTTATATTTTGATGTGTCTCAAAGCAAATGGCAGACACCTGAGCCATCTTTCTTATGATTCATCCAAACTCATATTTTTCTTTCAGAATAAAACAGACCTCCAAATGAACAATATAACTGTCAGCTGCATGTATTTAAGGTATGTTTTTATCTGCTTATTTCTGGTGCTTTGGCTTTGCCTGTAGTCTGTCTCTGGGTAGAAATGCTGTGGTAAGGCTGATAATGCTATCTCATCTCCTTGGCAATAAATCACATTTCCCTTAAACCACCTTTGCTAGTTAGTCAGCATTTTAGACTTAAACAGCTCCGGAACTCTGTATAGACTAAATAGTGTCTAGTTTAAAAAAGAAAAGAAAAGAAAACAGAATGTCAGTCTGTGGAGCAAGGTCAAAATTAAAGAGGATATAGCTTAGCAACCAACAAACCTTTGCCATATATATGTTCTTCATCTGTCTACTATCTATCTATTCCAAATTTTCTAAGTATCTGATTCATCTGGGAAAATCAGAGAAGGGTCAAATGAAAGACACAATTTTTAATTGAGATTTGAAGACAAGTAGGAATTTGCTGTTGAGTATAATATGTAAGCAAAAAGCTAGGCTTGATTGACCAAAAACATTTTATATCAGAGAGTTTTTAATGTACTATGGCATTTACATCATCTCTTTCTGGTTACGGAACCCATTAGTAAGAGAAATATAAACAGACTTTGTTGCTTATGTTTACAAATTAGGATGGTATTGCCCGGTGTGTAATATGGACTAATGGGTCAGAGTGCAGAAATCACTAACTTAGGGATTAAAGACCTGTGATGGTCCAGATGAGAAAAATAGAAAGCACTAAGCTGAACCAAGTGACTAAAGAAAGATAATTAGATTTGAGTGACATCATTCACATGAAATAAATGAGCAGAAAGAACGCATGCATCACTAAAGGAAGAAAATTAAAGGCGTTCAAAGAAGCTCATGGCTCATAGACTAGAGGGAGACAAAGTCAACCATAATCAGAAATATGAGACACTTGAATGGCAGTAGAGGGAAATAATTTTTATGTAATATTTCCATTGTACAATATATTATCACAGATATCTAAGAGGAAGGAGAAAGTTGAAAATGAAATTTTGAAAGTAATTTTGGTCTAGAAAATTATTAAAATGTAGCACAGGGCCTCTCAATACTAGTGTCAGAATCATTTGAATAGAAAAAAAAATTATCTTAAAAAATAGCAAAATAATGAAGAATGGCTTGGATTTTGGCCTGATGGACACACTTGGTAAAATTTTCTGTGACTCTAATCAAAAGCTCCCAGTGGGAACCTCTGAAAAGAGCAGTAAGTAACTCCAATAATACATCTTCATGTTTGGAATTGACAAGTCAGTGTGGTATTATTATAAACAGATCTGTGAATTGGAAATTAGGAGAAATCTTCTGAAGATTTACTGTGTAACAATAGGTGCCACAAGGAGAAAGTTATGAAGCTCGGGGATATATACAGATAATCTATTTGCATCACAGACTGACTAAAAATATCAAATGCTTTAAACACATGAAGTCAAATACTGGATCAAAAGTAAATACTTTTTCAAAAGTACCCGTACTTAAATATCATAACAAATGTTTTAACATATGTGAATATATAAGCATGCACACTCTCAAGCATTTTTTCTCCAGACACACACATACACACACATACACACACACGCACACACACACATATTTATATATTATATAATGTCTGTGTGTATACTACATGCATTTATGCATTTATATAATGGTATTGGGGTCTTAACACAGGATTTGGTGCACTGTAGACTAATTCTGTACCACTGAGCCATATCCATAGCCTAAAATATATACCTGGTAGTGAAAAATTTTAAATACTAGTTAGAACTTCTATCATTAACATATGATGAGGGTCTATCATTTTAAATATATAAGGCCACTTTGCCATAAAATTTCTATGTAAATATCATCATTCACGAAACTTCAGCGAAAAGATGATATGGAAAAAAAAGGGGAGAAACACAAAGACAAGGTAATCACAAAACACTGAGTTAATAAAAATGCATATCAGGAATTATAGTCTGAGATGACACAGTGTCAAGTTCACAGCCGTGAAAAACAGACTCGCACAAAGCCCAGTAAACATGAGGACAGGACATTAACCAGGAAAAGGTGACAATGGGGTGAGCTGCTGAGATGCAAACTCAGAATTCAGGGCAGATGATTTCAGCATTTATGGAGCAATCTGAAGTTTTGAAATTGCTAAGCCAAATGTTTTAGAATGTTTGTAACCTCACACTATAGACTTACTTCGTAAAATCCCTTGAGTAGCCAATTCCCCTGAGAACTCCTTTTCTGGATTCCTTGATCAAGTATGTGATAAGCAGGTTAAGGGGACAAAACTTATTCTGTTATGTGATGGAGGGTTACCTTCAGGGAAGGCATGGCAGCAGGCACAAGAGGGAGAGGGCAGACAAGAGCCTGGGCTGGGCAGATTCCCTCCATGACCCATTTCTTTTTTGTTTTCTTAACATTTATTTATTTATTAATCCATTTTGCATTCAAACCAAGGTCCTCCCACCCCTCCTCGCCTCTCCCCAGCCCACCCCCATCCAATCCTCGGAAAAGGTGAGGGATCCCATAGGGAGTCAGCACAGTTTGGCACATGAATTTGCCGCAGGATCTCATTTTTTTCAGGGAGTTTCCACCTTCTAAATATCCCATAAGCCCCTTCAAACAGCACCACCACCTAGTATTCAACCACAATAATATGTGGGGCTTTACATCCAAACCATAACAGCTCTTTGGATCATGTTTTCAAGAAAATTTGCATGAGGAAGAAATCATGTAATGGAGTTTAACCAGCTTCAGTTTTCTCAAGGCAGTCAACACTGAGGCTGGATGATTGCTTTATCTGTGGAATGCAGCCTTTCCTTTCTGCTGGAGAATCTATACATGAAAATTCCCACCTCAGTCCCTGGGATGCAATAGGAACCTGGCTTACCAGATACCTGTCTCCTAGATGTATTTATCTTGGCTTCCTTATTGATCCCGGCTTATGTGCTTTATATGAGAACTGTGGAAAACAAAGAGACAGACAGACAAACTCCTGTCTGGATAGAAATCATCTTTCCAGGAAAAGGAAAAACCAAACAAGCAATCACTGTAGTGTGACTGTGATAACAAGAGGAGACCATGAACATTGTTACCAACTCTTACGCTGCTATACACTTACTATTTCCTTGTATCTGTTAAAGGTACATCTTAACTACGTGTTTTTCTTTGGAATCACCTTCCTGTTTAGCTTTTCTAGGACCACGAATTATAGGCTCAATGTCCTTTATTATGGCGAGAATCCACTAATGAGTGAGTACATACCATATTCATCTTTTCGGGTCTGGGTTGCCTCACTTAGGATAGTATTTTCTATTTCCATCCATTTGCATGCAAAATTCAAGATGTCATTGTTTTTTACCACTGAGTA
>LOEQ01001103.1:62392-77691 GCA_001685075.1 Bramus lutescens | reverse complement strand
GGACTGAGCTCCCAAGGTCCAAATGAGGAGCAGAAGGAAGGAGATCATGAGTAATGAAGTCAGGACCGCGCGAGGGGTGCGCCCCACCCACTGAGATGATGGACTGGAGAAGGAGTGGGAGGAGGAGTGGGGGAGGGGGATGAAAATAGGAGGAGGAAGGAGGTGGAAATTTTTAATATTTAAATAAATTATAAAAAAGATACATCTTAAATGCCATTTGTGTTTAAAGAAAGTATGAGGTATGGAGATATTAAACAGGTCACAGTAACATCGGAAAAGAATAATTTATGGTCTTCATCCTTGGCCAGTCTGCCTTCTTACTAATCAA
Organism: Bramus lutescens; assembly: GCA_001685075.1. Classification (NCBI taxonomy): domain Eukaryota; kingdom Metazoa; phylum Chordata; class Mammalia; order Rodentia; family Cricetidae; genus Bramus; species Bramus lutescens. The sequence goes on along the minus strand of LOEQ01001103.1, from coordinate 77,363 downwards.
GCAGAGTGTTTGTTGATGCTGTCTGTAACTGAAAGTCAGGTTGTTTCAAGCCAAGTTAAAGTAATGAGGTAGGAGTGTGATCCAGACAGAAGGGACCAAAAGTAATAAGCAACTTTATTTCTAACAAGATTAAGAAGCAACTTCGTGCCCAAATTTAGGCTCTAGATGAAGACGCCATCTACTCTTTGACTGGCTTCAGGAGACATTTAATCTGTGGGAAGCAGATGAGTATTTTATGAGTATAAAATATCGTTGTGAGTTATTATTGTGTTACTTTTTATTGCAGATTGAGAATGATATTTATTACAAAGTAAATATTTCTTCTAGTTTTGTTAGCAGCTTTACTGTAAATATAAAATGTACTTATTGTAGTTACAGAAATCTGTATCTGAAGCTTGTGGAATGGGACGTGCAGAAGCAGAGTTGAAAAGCACAGCAATGGTCATGACATTCATGAGAGCAGTTTTTGACTCCCAGAGACTAAAACCAGTAAATTTCATCTGTTGGGCTTTTAGTCGTTAAAAAAAAAAAAAAATCAAGTAGATAGCTGGGCGTTAGTGGCGTGTGCCTTTTATCCCAGCACTCGGGAAGTGTATCTCGGCAAGTGGATCTCCATGAGTTCAAGGCCATTCTGGTCTACCAAGTGAGTTCCAGGAAAGGCTCCAAAGCTACCAAGAAACACTGTCTTGAAAAAAAATTAAAGTAGATGAATAGAGTGGTAAAAGTTCTGTATTTATTTACTTACTGATTATTTATTTTGTGGTGTTGAAGACTAAACATGTAAACATAAGGCTTTAGCCAAATGCTTTAGCATTGAGCTACCTCCCTCACCCAATAAAGAAAGCATTTCAAGGCTCCATCTATATGCTTAATTTGAATATGACTCTGAATCTGTAAATGTTTTGATCCTAAACTTTACTATAACATTTCAGTTTTAAATTTAATCTATGTATATTTCAGTTACTTAAATTATGTTTTCTTTATATTTATGCACTATTTGAACTTCTCGGAAACAATGCCTTAGTTCAGTTTTAAAAAGAATTTCTATTTTCCTTTTTATTTATTGTAATTTTTAAAGATTCATCATATTTTCATTATGGATGTAGGTATGTACAGATAGATATATGTGTCTGCCACTCAAGGAGTCCAGAAGAGAATCCTGAATCTCCTGAAGATAGAGTCACAGAAGGCTGTGAGCTGCTTGACAAGGGTGTCAAGATTCCTAGCAAGAGGACAAAGTCCTATTAACCACTATCCATCTCTCCAGCCTCAGATTTTTCTTGTTCATGTATATCATATCCTCCTCTCACTCCTGCAAAAGATGGATTTCTGTGTGGTTCTGATTCCTCAAGCTATGAACTTATTCTAAAAAGAAATTATTAGGGAATATGCAGATATCTTCAGCATGACTGTGTATTTAATGCCAAAAGCCAATATAAATTTAAGCAAACTAAAACTCTATGTATGTTAATCTATCATTAAAAAAATAAAGAATTAAAGCAACGGTCAGTAGTCCTGCCTGCTGCTCGCTTCAGTCCTGAGAATTTTGAAGTTCATTGAGGTGGCAACCAAACCCTATGAGCGATGGTTGGCTTCACTAGCTAATGTTTCTTGTGAAGATCGTGCCATTTCCTTCATGCTAGGATACATTTTGCTCATGTAGAAAGGTAGTCCATATTGAGATTACTATCTCAAGATAGCTCAAATAGATATACATTCCATTTCCTGATAAAACCTAAAGTTAGTAATAGTCAATAAATAACTTTAGCCAAAACTTGCCAATACTGAAGAGTATGTCATTGGAAGTCCTAATGGAAGAAACAGAATTTTGATGTTATATTTTAGGAGAACGAGAAGACTTAATTTTAATAAACACAGGACATAAATGTTTACCTTTACCTATAAATGCATATTTAAATATATTTTGGAGCTTGATTATGCATGCTTATGTTGAATATCTTCAACATAGAAGACAAGTAAAAACTCATGGTAGGTACATTGGTGATTTGCAATGAAGATTTTCATTTATAAAATTTAAAGAGTATCTAGGATTTTATCAGCCCCTTCCAATACTAATGTGCTCATTTATCCCCAATTCCCCCCAGAAGGAACAGCTCCTTAGTCTTATAAAATGAGCATACTTTTAAAATCTGTGATTATGCTCAAAGGTAGAACAAGATGCTTCCCAAATATGTGTGATGAAGAGTCCAAGGGATGCTTAGCACACTTCTGCTGGCTAATACACTCTTCCGACCACATCTTTCAGTAGCTGGATCTACTTAAAGAACGATGGAAACAAGCTGCAGACCTGGATAAAACAATAAGTAGAGCATCGCAACCACACTGGATTCACCAGAATGACCCTATTCTTCACGGAATATTGTGTCCTATCTTTTATTCGATTAAGGTTTATAGACAAAATCACTTTTGTAGTTAGATAAATCAACACATCTAATTTTATTTTAAAATGTTGCTCCCCAACATATACAGCCATGTTATAAGACAAGGCTCTCTGTGGAAGAAGAGAACTCCTTGAATATTTTGTCTCTTGGTTTTCAGATTTATTTACAGTATCGAAGTTAATTTGTGACATCACAAATGAAAGTGTAGAGTTTTCACTGTAGATGCCAGAGGCACGTTTACTCCAAGGAATATTAAAAATCATGCAGAGCAGTAAACAGAATTACCAAGCACTGCTATTTCTTCATTTTATAACTGCGAAGGATTGATTTGGTCTCAAGTACTCACTTCATGGCCATTGCAAAATGAATGAACTGGTCTGCACTGTCGGATGTGTTACATTTAATGAGCCCAATTTCTCATTGGATGTTGGATTCCTTAGGATTTTTGCCTACAGTCCCTGAGCCTAGTTTGCAAACCTAAGACTTTGCTATGAATTGATAGGCAATCAGTGACAATCATAGGATTGAGGTAATCATGGTTTGCAATGGGGGAGGGCGTATTCCACAAGCCTGGGTATCCTGTGGGGCTTCAGCTCCAGCCTTTTCCTTAACTGAGTGATAGCAGCTTTACTACAATTAAATACCTTACAAAAGAAGGATAAATTTCAAATATTTATGCTCTGCTCATCACCATGAAAATGGAATCTAATTAAGAATCATTTGCATTAATGAAAACCTCATAAGTTAGAATTTCTTTTCGGGCATATCAGTCTACTGTTCAATCATGCCAGTTAAAAAGTTCTATTTCTGTTACCATTTTCGCTAATGTGCAATATGTAGGAAAAGAGAACCCAGACCTCCTCGCTCTCATTGCCTCAAAGAACGTATTTGAGCTCCTGTCAGTTCTGTTCACTGAGGTGGGTGAGGAACTTGAAGAATGCCTGGTGAATCTCTAGTTATAGTGCTAACTAGTGTCAGGGGAATGGTCCTCAGTGACAGGAACTGCACTGTACTGCTGAGTGACCAAGAACCACACTGACAAGTCAGATTACATTAAATTCGCAGGTGTTCAGTTACAACTGCTACGACTCATGGGCCAGGGACTAGAATCATTACTAAATAGTGTCCTGAGAAGCATCAATAAAATGTGCTTGAGGTTTTAGAGGTGAATTTAATAAGCTTAGAAATCTATACCAATTATGAAGGGAAATAAATTCACTTATAATGAGTTTACTCACATAACCAGGTATTAAAGCATAATGGTCCTTTAAGCTGCACCTTTTAAAGAGGCCGATATGTTCTGTCTAGAGTGGACACTGTTATAGAATATGGAATAAGAAAAAACACTGTGTATTTGGAACAGAGGGTGACAGAATCAGAAAACAAACAAACAAGCAAGAAAGCAAACTGCACCTCACAAGAGAAAATAAAACTTAAAGAGCAGGCTCTTTTATAATCAGGAATTCTGCTTCCCTGAAGTCCCAAGAGGAAAGGGAATACTCAGTACTTCCTTAAGGGACCTTTAATGGTAGTTACTAAATGAATGTTTATACTGAAAGATACTTCAAATGTATTTAAGGAGCTAGGCAGGTGTATTCTGCAGGTATATTTAGTTGTGTTACTCAGTATTCTCTTCATGCATTCTTGTGGAAAAAAAAAACAGACCTGCAGAGGACATTTAGTAATATAGAAAGAACATACTATTTTGAGGTATGGTGAGGCAGTATTGCTCTAGACTGGCTTCATACTTTGAGCACTTCTATGACAGGTTTGGTTTGTTTGTTTGTTTGCTTTCTATAATTATGTTTTATTTTGTTATACTTTTATTATTAAAGAAATAAAAGGAGCTTGGCTTACCCCAACCTGGAGAGGTGAGTGTCTGGGTCCCATGCTGGAGGAACCTACTTTCTAGGCCCTAGCCCCTGGAGGCACATCCCACACACCATCCCTATCTATCAAAGCCCCAGAGAAGTGGGAGCAGTCTACTCACATCCCCAAACCACTACCATGGCATCTGCAATCACCAGATACTTGCCCCTGGCCCTACTTGAAGAGGTGAATATCTGAGTACCCAGATGGAGAGCCCTACTCTCTAGGACATGGAAACTTGAGGCATATCTTATGCACCACCCCCACCCACCAGAGCTCCAGAGGCCAAGGAGCAGCCACCCCATACCCCCAGCTACCCCCCACTGCATCTATGACCTCTAGAGCATTGGCCTTAATGCAACTGGAGAAGTGAGCGTCTTGGTCCCCAGGTAAAGGACCCTACTCTCCAGGTTTAGCACTGGGAAGTACATTCCATGCCCTACCTTCACACAGAGAAACTCCAGAAACATGGGAACAGCCTCACCACCCTCCTAAACATGCCCATGACATCTGCGACCACTGAAACCTTGACCCTGACACCCTGGAGAAAGAGAGACTCCATAAGCTACAGGCCCCAAATGTACCAATTGAAAAAAGACAGATCACCTGAAACACAGGCCCCACCTGTGTTTTCACCCACTGGAGAAAGAGATGGGCAAACAGCAGTATAAAAACAACTTCAACAACATAAAGAAAAAATCAGTACCACCAGAAACTAGAGGCTCTGTATCAGCAAGACCTACATCTCAACACGGATTTATAAAGCAGGGAAAAAAGACCTTAAAGATAACTTTATGAAAATGGTAAAGGCCATTAAAGAGGAAATGAAAACCTCCCTTAAAGAAGCGAGGAAAAGACTAACAAAACATTTGAAGAAATCAACAAATCCCTTAAAGAAAGAAAAGAAAGCCAAGAGCAAACAATCAAACAGGTGAATAAAATGGTTTAAGACTTAAATCTAAAGTAGAGGCAATAAAGAAAACATAAACTGAGGGAATTCTGAAAAGGGAAAGTGTGGGATCGGGAACTACAGAAGCAACCATAACTAACAGAATATAAAAGATGGAAGAAAGAATCTCAGGTGTTGAAGATACAATAGAGAAAACAGATCCTTCGGTCAAAGAAAATGTTAAATCCAACAAACTCAACATAAAATATCTAGGAAATTTGGAATACCATGAAAAGACCAAACATAAGAATAATAGGGATAAAAAAATGAGAACTCCAGCTCAAAGGCACAGAAAATACATTCAACACAATCACAGAATAAAACTTTCCCAACCTCAAGAAGAACAAGCCTAAGAAAGTAGAAGAAGCTTACAGAACACCAAATAGACTGGACCAAAATAAATAATAAATAAATAAATAAATAAATAAACAAACAAACAAATAAATAAATAAATAGACTTCCCTTGCCACATAATAATCAAAACACTAAACATACAGAATAAAGAAAGAATATTAAGAGCTGCAAAAGAAGACCTATCAGAATTACACCTGACTTCTCAATGTAAACTCTGAAAGCCAGAAGGTCCTAGATAGATGTTCTACAGGCATCAAGAGACCATGGATGTCAGCCCAGAATACTATAGCAAGGAAAGATTTCAATCACTATAGACAGAGAAAACAAGATATTCCATGAAAAAAATCAAATTTAAACAGCACCTTTCCATATATCCAGGCATTCAGAAAGTACTAGAAGAAAAACTCCAACCAAACAATCTAGCTATACCCATAAAAACACAAGAAATAGATAACCTCACACCAGCAAAACCCTGTAAAGGAAAATACACACATAATACCATCACCAACAAAAGGAAAATGAAAGTAACAGGCACGAACAATCACTGGTCATTAATATCTCTTAATATTAATGGTCTCAATTCACCTACAAAAAGACTCAGGTTATCAGAATGAATCAAAAAAAAACCCACTATCCATCCTTCTGCATTTGAGAAATACACCTCAACTTCAAATACAGTGATATTGCCTCAGTGTAAAGGTTTGGGGAAAGATTTTCTAATCAAACAGACCTAAGAAACAAACTGATGTAGCTATCCTAATATATAACAAAATAGAATTCAAACTAAAATTAATCAAAAGACTATATAAAGATATAAAGAAGGACTTTTCATATTAAACACAGGGAAAAATCATCAAGATGAAGACTCATTTATGAATATCTTTGCTCCCAAGTACAAAGGCACCCACATTTTTAAAAGAAATATTTCAAGCTTTAATCATAGGTCAAACCCCACACATTAACAGTGGGAGACTTCAATACTCCACTCTCACCACTGGACAGGACTGCCAGACAGAAACTTAACAGAGAAATAAAGGAACTAACAGAAGTTATTACTCAAATGGGTTTAACAGACATCTACAGAACAGTCCACACAAACACAGACAGAATGTACCTTTTTCTCAGCAACTCATGGAGCCTTATCAAACAATGACCACATACTCAGTAACAAAGAAAACGTAATCAGATACAAAGGAAAAAAAATGAGCCAAAGACAACAGAGGGAGATGAAGGGGACACAAATTGGAAAGGAATAAGTCAAAATTTCACTATTTACAGATTCTGTCAGATCACCATGACTTAAAGTTAGAATTCAACAACAATACTAATTGCAAAAATCCCACAAACTCATGTGAGTTGAATAATGCTCAACTGAATTCAATTGAACCACCCCTCTGTCAGGAAGAAAAAAAAAGAAAGAAATTGTAGACTCTGTAGAATTCAATGAAAATGAATACACAACATCCCAAACATATGGGACATTTTGAAAGCAGTGATAGAGGAAAATTCATAGCATTAAATGCCTACATAAAGGACCTGGAGAAATCTCATACAAGCTACTTAACAGCACACCCAAAAGCTCTAGAACAAAAAGGAGCAAACTCACCCAGAAGGAGTAGACATCAGGAAATAATCAATTTAGGGCTGAAATCAATAAAATAAAAACAAAAAAGCAATACAAAAATTCAATGAGAAAAACAGTTGGTACTTTGGGAAAAATCAACAAGATAGACAAACCTTTATCCAAACTAACAAAAAGACAGAGATAAAATATTCAAATTGTCAAAATTAGAAATGAAAAGGGGGACATAACAGGAGACACAGCACAGAAGAAATCCAGAGAATCATCAGGTCATATTTCAAACACCTGTACTCCACAAATTGGAAGATTTAAAAGAAATGAACAATTTTCTGGATAGGTACGACCTACCAAAATTAAATCAAGAGCAGATAAACAATTTTAATAGACCTATATTATAACCCCTAAAGAATTAGAAGCTGTCATCAAAAGTCTCCCAACCAAAACAAGCCCAGGGTCAGATGGTTTCAGTTCAGAATTCTACCAGAATTTCAAAGAACTAATACCATTATTCCTCACACTGTTCCACAAAATAGAAAGAGAAAAGAAATTGCCAAACTCTTTTTATGAGGCAACAGTTACCCTGGTACTCAAAGATGCAACCTAGTATACAATGATAGAACTAAGAAAGAGAATTATAAACCAACCTCCCTTTTGAACGTTGACAAAAGAATACTCAGTAAAATACTGGCAAACCAAATACAGAAACACATCAGAAAAGTCATCCACCATGATCAAGGAGGCTTCATTTCAGAGAAGCAGGAATGGTTCAATATACAAAAATTTGTCAATGTGAAAAAAATGACCCTAAGGGAGAGATACATGATCTAATCTATACGGAAGTAGAAAAAGACAAGAACTCCAGAGGAAATTGGAAGCATGAGGACTATGGGAGAGTGCAGAAGGGGAGGGGGGAAAGGGAGGAGAGCAGAGAAAAATATACAGCTTAATAAAAATATTAAAGAAAAGAAAGAAAACTGAGCAATACAGTAAGCAGCATTATTCCCTGTCCTATATAACAGCTCCTGTCTCCAGATTCCAGCCTTAAGTTTCTGACTTTGCTTTCTTCAATGGAATGTAACCCATAATATATAATCCAAATAAACTGTTGCCTTCCCCCTGCCCCCCAAAAAAATCCATCAATGTAACCCACTATATACACAAACTGAAAAAAATAAAACCAAATGATCATCTCATTATATGCGGAAAAATTATTTTACAAAATCCAACACCCCTTTATAAAAGGGTCTTGCAGAGATCCGGGATACAAAGAACACACCTAATCATAATAGAGGCAATATACAACAAGCCAACAACCAATATCAAACTAAATGGAGAGAAACTCAAAGTGATTCCACTAAAAAGGAACAAGACAGGACATCCACTCTCTCAACATCTATTTAGTATAGTACTCGAAGTTCTAGCTAGAGCAATAAGACAACAAAGGGAAATGAAGGGGAAACAAATTGGAAAGGAAGAAGTCAAACTTTCGCTATTTGCTGATGATATGATAGCTTACATAAGTGACATGTGAAAGTCTACAAGGGAACTCCTACACCTGATAAATACCTTCAGTAATGTGGCAGAATAGAAGACTAACTAAAAAAAAAATTAGTAGCCCTCCTATATACAGATGATAAATGGGCTGAGAAAGAAATCAAAGAAACATCACCCTTCACAATAGACATAAACAACATAAAATATCTTGGGGTAACTCTAACCAAACAAGCAAAAGACCTGTTCAACAAGAACTTTAAGTCTTTAAAGACAGAAATTGAAGATGTCAGAAAACAGAAAGATGTCCCATGCTCTTGGATAGGTAGGATCAACATAGTAAAAATAACAATCTTAACCCCAAACAATCTACAGATTCAATGCAATACCCATCAAAATCCCAGCACAATGATTCACAGAGTTTGAAAGAACAAAACTCAACTTCATATGGAAAAACAAGATTCCCAGGATAGCCAAAAAAATTCTGCACAACAAAAGAACTTCCAGAAGCATCACCATCCCTGGCTTAAAAAGCTCTACTATAAAGCTATAGTAATGAAAACAGCTTGGTATTGGCATAAAAACAGACAGGTGGACCAAAGAAATTGAATGAAAGACACTGATATTAAACCTCACACTTATGAACGCCTGACTTTCAAAGAAGCTTAAATTATAAGATGGACAAAAGAAAGCTTTGTCAACAAATGGTGCTGGCATAACAGGATATTGAAAGGTAGAAGAATGTAAATAGATCTATATAGATAGATAGATAGATAGATAGATAGATAGATAGATAGATAGATAGATCTCAACATAAAGCCAGCCACACTGAACCTTAGAGAAGAGAAGGTGGGAAGTAGCCTTGAATGCATGGACACAGGCAACCACTTCCTGAATAGCACTAGTAGCACAGACACTGAGATTGACAATTAATAAACAAAACCTCCTGAAACTGAGAAGATTCTGTAAGGCAAAGTACACAGTCAACAAGACATAACAGCAACCTACAGACGAAAAAATCTTCACCAACCTCTCATCTGATAGAGGGCTGATCTCTAAAATCTATAAAGAACTCAAGAAACTAGATATCCAAATTTCATATAACCCAATTATAAAACGGGCTATAAATCTTAAAAGAGAATTCTCAACAGAAAAATCTCATATGTCTGAAAAACACTTAAGGAAATGTTCAATATTCTTTGCCACCAGGGAAATGAAAATCAAAATAACTCTGCGATACCTCTCATACCTGTCAGAATAGCTAAGATCAAAAACACTAATGGTAGCTTATGTTGGAGAGAATGTGGAGTAATGGGAACACTCCTTTATTGCTTTAATGCAAACATGTACAACAACTTTAGATATCAGTATGGCAGTTTTTCAAAAAATTGAGAATCAATCTGCCTCAAGACCCAGCAATAACACTCTTGGGCATATACCCAAAGGATACACACTCATACTACAAGGACATTTGCTCAACTATGTTCATAGCAGCATTACTGATAATATTCAAAACCTATAAACAATGTAGAGGCCCCTTAACTGAAGAGTGGATAAAGAAAATGTGGTGCATTTATACAATGGAGTACTACTCAGCAGTAAAAACCAATGGCACCTTGAAATTTTCATGCAAATGAATAGAACTAGCAAAAACTATCCTGAGTGAGGTAACAAAGACACAGAAAAACAAACACAGTGTGTACTCACTCTTAAGCGGATATTAGACATAAAGCAAAGGATAACCAGCCAACAGTCCATGATCCCAGAGAGAGCAGGAAAAAGGGAGAACCCAGGAAGGGGAAGCAGGCAAGATCTCCTGAGACTATTGGCAGCGTGCAGAGAGGGTGAATGGTGCTAGAAGAGTGGAGAGGGGAAAGGGGGAACATGGAGGAGAACATGAGGGGTCAGGAAATTCGATTTGGGGGAAGAACAGAGAGGAAGAACATGGAAAGAGATACCTCAACAGAGAGAGCTATTGTGGGGTTATTGAGAAGCCAGGCACTAGGGAAATTCCTAGGAATCCCCAAGGATGCTGCCAGCTAAGAATTTTAGCAATAGTGGAGAGGGTGCCTAAACTGCCCTTCTATAATCGGATTGATGACTACCTTAACTACCATCATAGAACCTTCATCCAGTAACTGATGGAAGCAGAGACAAAGATCCACAGCTAATCACTGGGCCAAACTCCTGGAGTCTAGTTATAGAGAGTGCAGAGAAATAATATGAGTAAAGGGCCAAGGCCATGATGTGAATACCAACCGAGACAGCTGACTTGAGCAAGAGGGAGCTCACTGACTCTGGAATGATAGCTGGGGAACCTGCATAAGACCAAACTAGGCCCTAAGAATTTGGGTGACATTTGTGTGGCTTGGGAAGTCTGTGGGGCCACTTACAACGGGACTAGTATTTATCCCTATTGCATGAACTGGCTTTTTGGAGTTCATTCCCTATCGAGGAATACCTTGCCCAGCCTAGATACAGGGGGGAAGGACCTTGGTCCTGCCTCAAGTAATGTGCAGACTTTGTTGAGTCCCCATGACAGGTCTCACCCTCTGAGGTAAGGGGAATTAGGCAGGGGAATGTGAGGACAGGAGGGAGAGGGAACTGAGATTGGTATATAAAATAAGATTGTTTTAAAAAGAAAATAAAAGTGAAATATTTAGAAAGAAAGCTTCAAAGGTTTCTAAATGTCTGGAGCCCAGTTTTCATTCTTTAGGTTACATGTTAAAAATGCATTTAGCAGCTCATGTGTGCTCTCAGAGTAATTTTGTTCTTTGTGACCTGATTTATATGGTTCATCTATTTTTCAGGTTCAACTAATGTTACTGGCCACCTCTGTGTCACACACTACCTTAGCTGACATGAAACTTTTCAACTATCCTATACTCTAATACACGCCCTTCTTGTGTTCTTCTAGTCTTGGCAGGTGTGGTCACCACTGTCCACATACTGCTCTTCCCCTGACCACCATGTTTTCACTATGTAACTCAGAGATATGTGCCTTTATGTCTAGGGTCCGTTAACCATTCCATTCTCTTCATAACTTTACCTTCGAGTACGAGCAGCCCATGTGAGAGCAATTACTCAAAGCTGTAGCATTGGCACAGATGTTTTTAAAGAATTAGTTGCAGAATGTCAACATGCAGTTTTTACTATAATTCATCCACATATAATAAGTTTATAGTGTTACTACGAATTCAACCTTACCATTTTCAATTTATAATCAATTATCTATTACAATCATATTTTTACTTTATGAAGGAGAGCTGCATTGTTTCTTATTATCTCCATTTATTTTTATCTGTAGTACACACTGTATTGTGAACTCTGGCTGCAAGACACATAATCATTAAAATTATTTTCATGATAAAATGTCATCTAATCTAGCACAACATACTGAAAGGTTTCAAAGAATTATGTGCCACTGACATTTAAAAATCTCTTTGCTTGCATTTAGCGGTCCATATAAATGATTTTTCTCAGAACTTTCATTTGTAGGCAAAGAAAATAGGTGGAATTAATAGTAAAATTATCTTTCTAACAACAATATTCAGTAAGGGTAATGATAAACCAAATTTTATTCATCTCATTGAGAGACATGCTAAAAATAATATTTGATTGTTAGATGAATGTAATTTTAATGTAATTGTATACTTTTATATACTACATATTAAAATTAGTGTACTGGCTATGGAGTTCAAGCAGATTAACATTTAGAGACAAAATAGTCACATTTATTCACACAAGGTTTTGTAGGGTTGCTGGGAAATACATTAAGTAGAATCAACAGTATGAATCACTACATTAATCCAAAGTCCTGCAGGAAAAAAATGAAAATCTGAGTTCCTGGAAAAAATAAATGATTTCTAATTTCTGAGCATTGAAGATATATCTGATGTGTATCTGTATTTGTATGTGTGTGTGTGAGTGAGTGAGTGAGTGTGATGTTAAACATGAAACCTAGGTCCTAGTAAATATGAGGAAAGTGCAATCTTGGTGAATATATATAATTATGTTTTTATATATGTGTTTGTGTAAATATAGTATATACAATTATGCTTATCAGGTTGCTATTGCTGCTGTATTTGGATTTCAATGGCTAAATTTACAGTGATCTTATGATTTCATTTAACACTATCAATAATAACTCTCTGAAAAATGTAGCTTGTGGAGTTTTTGGCCAATCATGATTAAAATTATATTTTAATAGAAATGGATTTAGGAAACCATATAATTTTGTTAAATTTCTATTCCAAAAATATTCCTGTTTAATTTTTCCTCCTCTAAAAACACTTAGGATAGCAGAGATGGGTAGCAGTTTTCAGCTTTTTAACCCCTTACCCTTGCATAGGTGTTGGTTTCTCTGGGTACAACTGAATTCTACCTATTCTTCATAGAGATGAAGTGAATCATACATCTTTTACTTGTTTGCTTTTTTACTTTCTTGTGAATTTGGGGAAACTCAAGCAGGATCTTGCTAAATTACTTAACACAGCTTCTTTACAATAGGTTTTGATGCTTCCTAGCCCTGAACATGAAAGTAGACCAGTTGACCAGTGTTCAGGGGAGAATTCTGTCCCACTTGGTCCGGCAATAAACATACAAAAAACTATATTATTTGCAATACTGTTTGGCCAATAGCTTAAGCATATTGCTAATTAGCTCTTATGTCCTAAACTAACCCATTTCCATTAATGTGTATATAAATGAGGTCGTGGCCTACTGGCGAAAATTTCAATAGGCTCCAGCGGAGGCATCTGTCCCCAGTGACTACATGGCTTCTCCCTGACTCTGTCTACTCTCTCTATATCTCTTTCAGTCTGATTTTACTCTGTTAAGCCATTCACTGAAAACAGCTTTTGTATTAACCAATGGCATTAAAACATATTCACAGCCTACGTCACCTCCCATATCACCTCCCCTTTTATGTTTAAATAAAAAGAAAGGTTTTAACTTTAACTTAGTAAAATTATATATAACAAAATAGGTATCAAGCAAGAATTATAGTTATAATATTTATATTTACTTTATCTTTTATACACTAAGAAAAATTATAATTATAACTATATATTCTTTCACTCCATCAAAGACTTCAGAAGGATATATTACCTAAGTAAACAGGAAGTACATTGTAAGCAACTTAAATTCCCAACTACTGTTTATAAATGTTTCTTTACATTTAAAGACAGATATGATATAGAGATCATTACTTAACATTGGTATGAATCTTGGTCTACTGATACAAATTTAAGATCAATTTTGTCACATGTATATTTCTGCTCTTGATTAAGGTATTGTGTTTGTGCAGCTCATTTTAAAATGTAATATATAATTAAGAAGTACAGGCTAATAGATAATCATCTATAATAGTCAAGCTTGTAGTCATGTATGTTAGGTTTTCTAGTATATTTCAGTTATATAGATAATCTTCACACCTTTCAAAGACCTATAGAAAGTGGCATTTAAAATGATTTAAAAATTGAGGACATCTCATAACAGTGAGACTCATCTGCTCCTGGCAGCAACAATCTACTTTAAGAGAATGATGGGCACCAAAGAGGTTCCTTATGGAGTTTTTTGGCCATTTGGGCAAGAGACTGCTCTTGCCTGAACTGGTTGATGTTATGCTGTGTGAGCTGGACATTCAGGAACCACGGAGAAATGACTGCTGAACTTGCCTAAAGATGAGGTGGTCCTTCAGGGTTCCTACCTCATGAAAGCATCTGACAAACATTCTGCAGGACACCAAAAAAAAAAAGAGACTGACAAAATACCAATATAGGCAAAACATTCTGTCAAATTTCCTGCTTTATGAAAAATCTACTGGACACTATGGGCCTGTAGGCTGAAGATGAATGCAGTACAGAAGAACTTTGGCTGACTGTCCAGGCAGTGAGATGTCTCTGTCAATTCTAGAGTTTTAGAAGTTGCTTATAATACACTTCCTGTTTACTTAGGTAATATTATGTCATTTTGGGGTCTTTAATGGAGTTAAAAAGGAGATAGTTATAGTTTGCCTTGGTTACAATAAGAGATAAAATAGATATTGTAACTATAATTCTTGCTTGATAATAGTTTTGCTATATGTAATTTTACTATGTTAAATTTAAAACCTTCCCTTTTATTTAAACAGAAAATGGAAAATGGTGTGGAAGTTCTTCTGTATATGTGTTGCTTTTAATGGTTAATGAAGAAGATGTTTTTGGCCAATGGCTTTATAGAATATAGCCAGGCTGGAATATATATATATATATACATATACATATATATATGTATATGTATATATATATGAGAGAGAGAGAGAGAGAGAGAGAAAGAGAGAGA
>LOEQ01001103.1:48975-62347 GCA_001685075.1 Bramus lutescens | reverse complement strand
AAAGAGAGAGAGAGAGAGAGAGAGTAGTCAAAGTCACGGAGAAGCCATGTAGCCACCACCAGAGACAGATGTGACGAATATTGCTGGTGAGCCACAGCCATGTGTGGATGGATACACAGACTAATGATGATGAGTTTGTTTAGGGTGTAAGAGTTAGCCAATAAGAAGCTGAAGTTGATAGACCAAGCAGTGATTTAATTAATAGAATTTCTGTGTGGTTATTTTGAGTCAGGGTGGTCAGGAAACAAACTAGTGGTTTCTGTAAGCAGACCAATGCTAAATCCAAATGAACTGCAAAGGATTCCATGTGGTGGGAAACCACACAAAGTTTCATTCTCGCATGTTACCATGATTCAAGAACTGCAAAACCTCTGAAAAACACAGACATTACTCATTTCACACTGAACATAGACTTGGCTGGCTTCCTTCATCTTTAAACTAACAGATCTGTCATGATTCCTGATACAGAAAAGAAATGTAAGACCTTGTAGATCTGATTCAAGTGAATCCATGTCTGCTTTTATTAGAATATTTAAGCTTGATTATCTTGAAATTTTCCTTGAGATTATAAACTTTAATTCCACCAACTGTAAGATAGCAACACACCCCTTCTAGGTTATATTGCCATTCCTAAACAATTGTGAGTATTTAATCACTCATCAAACTATTTGACAGTGTGAGAGCTTCATATTCCTTCCAGTAAATATCAAAATAAAATACAAGTGTTGACTCTCAAATGGTAAAAAAAAAAACAATGGTATGAAACGCAGTATGGAAAACTTTTTGTCACAGAGAAATACATGCTACTGAGATGAACTATTTGTTACATTATTAAACTTAAATCTATAAATTTTAGGTTTCAAAATTTCTTATTTAAAACATGAAAATAAATAATCAGTTGCCTTGCAGACTGACAGTGAAGCTCTGATCATAAGGAGCCCTTTAGTATCTTAATAGCTTTCTACAGGGCATCCTGAAGGTGTCATATGTGGTTCCCTTTTTGGATATTTAGCATTCATTTCCATTCCAGAAATGTTATCATAAAATAATCAATCACCAGTATATGTTTTCCCTTCCTTTTCTTTTGGGTGAAGCCCATAAAACAGTCTCCTCCTTACTCTGAGTGAAAGCAGTGGTACAGGTGTCTAGGTGGTCTTTTCAAATGTACTGTTAGGGTGACATGAATCTTCATGGTTCTCTTTATTTCAGGAAAACTTCAACCATCACAATCATGTGACATCCACATTTCTTAAATGAAAGACACTTTCAGAAACTAACTGAATGAGAAGATGCTTGTAAGAGGAGGGCCACTTGTTGGTTCCCTACTGCCCAGCCTTGGAATAATCATACAGAAACTGTGGTAATTAAATCACTGCTTGGCCATTAGCTCTAGCTTTTCACTGGCTAACTCTACTCTTACATTAATTTAACCCATTTCTATTTATCTGTATATTGCTACATGGCAATGGCTTTCTGGGAAAAATTCTGCATGTCTGACTCTGGTGGCTCCATGGCATCTCTCTGACTCGGCCTTCTTCTTTCCAGCATTCAGTCCAGTTTTCCCCACCTACCTAAGTTCTGCCCTATCAACAGACCAAGGCAGTTCTTTAGTCATTAATGGTAATAACAGCTCACAGAGGGGACTCCCACATCAGAGGTTAAGAAGGATATCTAACAGGAAAACTCAATGGAAGTTGTCCTTAAATATGAAAATGTTGGCTTTTGTATTAAGTAGTCTTCTTCAACAATATAAGTCCTCTAAATAAACATAGTCCCTGGGAACCAGCAAGTATCACAGCCATGACAAAGAATGGAGCCAAAGCCATCCTTTGAGAATAAAAATAAAAGAATAGAGTAAAATTAAATAATGAATAAATAAATCATAGGAATTTATGATTATGCATTAATCCCTTAAAATAAATAATATGAAAATTTTGTCTTTACCAAATGAAAGTGCTCTGCTATGGCAAGAGCACTAAGATTCCCTCCAGTTACTTTGACTGTTTCACTTTTATGCCATCTTTCATGCTTCTTTCATGGGATTTTATCTTAGTAAGTTGAAGGATTAGGAGATAAATGACGTTTTTAAAGAAGGTGTGTTCCTAGGGTCAGTTGTGATGTTTCAAAAATCCATGCCAGGCTCTGTCAATGTCTTTCCATCTCTCTCTGTGTGGATCAACTTGTGGCTCTCAGCTATTGCTCTAGTGCCCTGAATGCCATTATGACCCTGCCATGATGACATTGGACTAAACTTCTGAAACAATTAGCAAGCTTTCCTTTAGAAGAGTTATTCTGGTCATGGTGTCTTGTCACACCAATAAAACAGTAACTGAGACCAAAGTTGTTCCCAGGGAGTAGGGTATTGCTGTGACAGACCTGACAATGCTGTCCACTGGAGGACTATGGGAGACTTTGTGATTTGAGACTGGAAAAGTGGTTGGATGCTTTACATGGGGATTAATGGTTCACTCTAGTGGGAACATAGAAGACAGTGTTCTGGGTGATTTGAACTATGAGGGCCAAAATCAAGAAGTTTCAAAGGGGAATAATAATAACAGCTGGTCTAGAGACAAATCTTTGGCAAAGAATGTGGCTACTTTTTGTCTTTGTCCTAAAAATATGGCTGAAGCTAAATGAAGAAAACTGACAGAGGAAATTTCAAGACAGCCTAGGCTTGACTGTGTCATGTGGTTATGCATAATAACTCCTATGAAGAAATACAAAATACATAGTTTGAGGAGAAAAGTGGCACCAAGAAATGTAATTCTGGAATGAATTGCAGGGCTCAAGAAGACAGAAAGTTTAAAGAAAAGCCTGATGATAAATGGACTAAAAGGAGTGGTGGCCTCAGGGCCAGACACTACCTAGCTACTCTTCAAAACTGTGAAAAGAAATTAAAGGAAAACATAACCAGCCAAGAAAGCATCCAAAATGGAAAGCTAATACAAATGAAGTTGAAAAAGGAGGCCAAGCTTCAGTCCTGTAAAGCAGCAAAACCTGGCAGCTTCAGTCCTGTAATTTTGGCTTTAGAGACAAGAGTACAAGAAAGGGTTTGTGAAATCTCCCTCAGGGCAAGAAAATCCACTGACGCCAGGTGCATGTCAGGAGCATCACTGCATGGAGGCTCAGTGTTGAAGGAAATGCTGCTTGTTGGTTCCCGGCCGTCTGGCTAGCTTAGACCCAAAATAATCACACAGAAACTGTATTAATTAAACCACTGCTTGGCCCATTAGCTCTAGCTCCTTATTGTCTAACTCTTATATTAATATTGTCACGTGGCTGTGGCTTTCTGGCTAAAGTTCCCAGCGTCTATCTCGTGCAACAGTTCCATGGCTTCTCTCTTAACTCCACCATTCTTTCTCCCAGCATACAGCCTATCTTTCCCCACCTAGTTCTATTCTTCCCTGCCATAGGCTCAATGTAGTTCTTTATTCATTAACCAATAAAAGCAACACATAAACAGAAGTTCCTCTCACACTAGCCCAGAGCAGCCTTGTGTGAAGTTATGAAGCTGAGGTCTAGACTGTTTTGGAGACTCCATATGTTTGTGATGACAGTTTGGGGATACCTGCCCAAGAGATCTGGAGACCAGGTATGGAACCAGCCCAAGTAAGAAAAGTGTGTTGCAGTCAGCAAAGCTGAAAGGAGCTGGAGATGTGAAAAATGCTTTGACATCAGACATGAAAATGCAGAATTTGGAGTTTGCCTAACTTGTTTTCAGTCTTGCTTGGGTCCAGTGTTTCCTCACTATGCTCCCTTTTCTCCTGTTTGGAATGAAAATGTATATTCTGTGCCATTGTATTTTGGAAGTATGTGGTCTGCTCTTTAATTTTGATTTTACAGGGTATTATAATTAAAAGATTGCTTTGAATTTCAAAAGAGACTATGGACTTTGGACTTTTAAACATTGCTAAGACTGCAGAAGATAAGGACTTTTGAAGTTGAACTTGATGCACTTTCTTTTCATTATGATATGGCTACAAGGCTGTGGGGTCAGAGAATGAAATGTGGTGGTTTAAATAAGCTTGGCCCCTTGGTCTCATAAATTTGAATAATCCCAGGGAATGGAATGGAACTATTTGAAAGGATTAGAAAGATTAGGAGATATGGCCTTGTTGGAGTAGGTATAGCCTCTTGGAGGAGTTGTGTAAATGGTGTTGGGCCTTGAGGCTTCAAATGCCCATGCCAGGGCCAGGAGTTTGTTTATGCTCTACCTCTCCCTTCCTCCCTCATTATCTCCCCCTCCTTTTTTCTCCCTCTCTGCCTGCAGCTCAGGATGTAGTGCTACCTACTGCTCTGAAGCCTGATGGTTTACTTTCTGCCATGATGATCATGGACTTACCCTCTGAAACTGTATTCAAGCCCCCACTTAAATGCTTTCTTTTATAAGAGATGCCTTGGTCATAGTGTTTCTTCACAGCAATAAAACAGGGACTTACACACATACCATTTCTGCTTATTGTGATATCTAAATTCTTTGGGACTGTGAACTAAAACTTTTGAATCTTGTTTATGTGAACATTTACATATGGTGTCCAATGTTTCTGAGAGCCAGGCAAGCTTTGATTTTTTCATTGTAACTAGTTGGCAATTACTAGCATCACTGGAAACAATTTGGAGTTTCTACAAGGAGGGTTTTCATTTGTTTCTTTTAAAAAAAATCAAAAAACATTGTTCAACAGGGGCTATGTAAAAAACCTCCATCTAGTGCTGAGTATTGACTCAGAAAGACCACCCACTTCCTGCCAAGGTGTGAACTCTGTAGATTATGGATTTCTCTTAAAAAAAAAAAAGCAACTGACAGTCAATGAAATGGCTCAGAGTGTAAAGGTGCTTGCTGCCAAGATTGATGCCCCAAATTCACAAGGTAGGAAAGAACTGAAGTCACAAAGTTGTACTCTAACAGTAAAGCAAGTACCATTGTAATTTTGCTCCCATATTACACACACATATCTACATGTTCAGACATACATATACATACCTATATCACACACATATACCACATTATATCTGTGTGATATATGTATGTATACCATCCTCAAGGTCATTTATACTATATATGTACACAAATATATCATATATATGTATATATTATACAACATTACATAAACATATGCACATAATATACATACACGCAAACACATATTTGTGTATCATGCATTATCTGGAATTTGGATCTCCACACTCATATCCACCAACAATTGTGATGCACTCTTCTGGATTTTTATGTACCTATGTACACACATGCATACACTAATACATGGAGACACAGAAATAATAAAAATAAATGCAGTTATATTGTCCACAGGATGGCATTGAAAATTATCCTAAAAGTCAGTATATAAATCATGTTATGTGTAATATTCTAATCATATCCTCCCATGAAATTGCAGAAAAGCACATGAAAGCCTGGTACTTCAAATATCCATATTCTTATTTAATAAGTTTATGCGCTGTTCTGAATTTGGCTGGGTAGGAAGCCAAACAGATTGTCAGGACCACTGTTCTCACGGTCATTTATGTCCACCTAACCTGTGATTGTTGAGTTCTGCTATAATTTCTATAGAGCAGATATCTTAGTGAGGAAGGAGCCACTAACACATTTCAGAGCCAAAATATTTGAATGGATCTGAAGTCCAGTTTGAGAACTGACTTTGCTTCATCCACATAATCAACAAAATGGCACTGATTTCAGGAAACAGTTGTCAGGTGCACTGTCTAGGCTGAGTCCTGAGATCCATTTTAACAGCAAGGCAAGCAATGTAGAATTTACAGATAGGCAAGGCACTGTCAACTCTTAATCCCCTAGAAAGTTTCATTAGAATGATGAGCACTGTCAACCCATGAAGCCTAGAAAAGCAGTAATACTGTTAAGCTTATCCTGTGTCACTTTCCCAAGCACCTTTAAAAAAATACAAAAGACACAAAAATCTACAAATGAGATTTTTTTTTTCAATTTTTAATTGCCTCTTTGTGTGTGGCTGGTGACTGGCTGTCTGCCTTCCTGCCTTTCTGACAGTTTGTCCATGTGGCTTCAGTGCCCTCGGAGGCCAAGAGGGGGTGGAGGCTCTCCAGAGCTCATATTATACAGAGGATGTAAGGCATAACTCTGGGTTCTGGGAATATAACTTGAGTCCTTTGCAAGAGCATCCAGTGCTCTTAATAGCTGAAACATCTCTTCAATCTCAAAATATTTTAACATATTATTTAGGAACTAAGGTTTAGTAACTAAGGTTTCTAAATGATAAAGGAATGGAAAAATATAAATGATTTTCAAATAAAATAGCCTGAATTGTGACTATGTAATATATGCTATGTAAAGGGTCTGGTTCAGTTTGCTTTTTTTTTTACTCTGTAAAAATTATTTTTACATATTATAAATATTGCAATGAAATATCTATTTTGTCATACTTGTGGAAGTAGCCAGTTTGGAATAAATAAAATCAAGCTTCAATTTGATGTCACATATTTTAAAGTATTTTATTCATCTTTTAACCCAATAACTAGAGAACTACCACATGCTCTTTACAAGCTCTACATTTTATTTCAATTATGGCGATTTTATAAAGTCTCTATGTTTTAAACTATGGAATGTGTTTTGAATTTGGATAAAGCATTACTCTTTGAAGTCACCAGTATTCCCATATACCTTGAGAGAGTAGCTCAGTTAATGCTATCTGGTAGAGAAAAGAGTTAATATTCTCCTAAATATTCAGTGTATTTGACTGTGGGAGATGATATGCTAAAATTTCAGTGTAAAATCCTCATGCAAACTTTTGCTAATTTTTCTCTCCTCCTCTTGTGTGTGTGTGTATGTGTGTGTCTGTGTGTGTGAGTGTGTGTGTGTGTGCATGTATTTGTGAGTGAAAGCATACATATAGAGGTCATAGGATAACTCTCAGTGGTTGGTTTTCTCTTTCCATTTTGTAGGATCCAGGGATCAGCTTCTACCCATTGAGTGATCTTACCTTTCTACTAACACTATTCATGTGTCTGTGTGTATGAATTCAGGTATATGCATGTCCACAGGGTCAGGAGGTCAGAGGATAATCAGCAGCACTCTGTTCTTTCCCTTCACAATGGGTTCTGGGAGGTGAACTCTGGTTCTCATGTGATGTGTTCAGGGCTGAACAACTGGAAACAAACAAGTGGCTCTCAGCAACAAATTGGCACCAAAGCGGCCAACTAAAATTTGGGGAGAAATTCTTAGGCAAAAAAAAACCCCACAAACAAAAACAGGGTAAAGCACAGCTTAATGCTATCCTCCTTTAGGAGAGGTTTTCCTGATTTAGCAGTAGCAGAAAAAAAAAAAGCCATGCAGTTTTGAAACAGTAGCTTTCTGGGACATGCTACCAGCACAAACTCTGGCTCGTTCAGGAGACTGAGCATTTGAAGAGGGTTTGTGGACAGCATGTTCCAAGTTATTTGGTAGTAGCATGGGCCAACTGGTTATCAGAGCTAAGGTGGTGAAAACAGCTCTCACCCAGCAGTCTCAGAACCAGTGAAAGGACTTTCACCATGTCAGACTGGGTGGAACAAGCAAGCATGGCCATGGTGCCCTAGCAATGCTGCTGCTTGGGTTTTTAAGAAGCACTTAGCACTTTAAGAAGCAGTCTGGTCAGAAAAGGATTAGAGATACACAATAAAGATGGAAACAAATTCAGATGGAAAAGACCTCTAAATGTGCCACAGTGTAGGATAAATGTATAAAGGCTTGGGAGAGGAAAAAAAGTATTATTATAAAAAAAGAATGATTTAAAAAAAATAAAACAAAGTCTTTAAAGAAACAGAGTAAACTTCTAGAAAAAGTAAAGGATTAAAGAAAAATAAGACACTTAAGGATGGAAAATACACAGAGTATGGATTACGCATACTATTGTGTTTTCTTTGAATTTTTTGACTATAGAGAGACACTTGATTATGGAGACTGCTAAGATAAACCAACATATATGTTTTAAAGGCTTCTTGATTTTAAAATTTGAGTCTAAGGATATGTTTCTTTGGAAAAGAGGTTCTTTTGTTTCCACACAGGAATCTTTTCAGATTAATTTGGTTTGATGGACTAAGATCCTCCAAAAGGTCGCCATGAACAACCCCAATAAAAAGCAGAAAGCAGTTTGGAGAGAACTACACCCAAATTCCCTAAATAATAGTTTATAAATATTTGTTTACATATAAATGGGAATATGCTATAAAGATTTGCATTGGTATGGGCCTTGGTTTATTAATAAAAATTTTAGGTCAGTTTTGTTATACTGTGTATGTATATTTCTGCCCCTGATTAAGGCATTTTGTTTGTGCAGCTCATTTAAAAATGTAATGTATAATTAAGAAAAATATAGAAATAATAAGTTAATAGAGAATCATCTATAATAGTAAATCTTGTAGTCATATTATTTGGGTTTACTAGATGTACAGATATGTATTTCAGATGGATAGATATTCCTTAGATCTTTCAAAGGCTAAAGAACATGGCATTTAAAATGTTTTAATAACGTAGTAGTTTTCATGACATGAGACACATCTGCTCCTGGCAGCAACAATTACTTCAAGAGGATGCTGGGTATCAAAGTCTGGACTGCTTGATGGTATGCTGTAAAACCTGGACATGCAGGATCCACAGAAAAGTGACTTCTGAACTTGCCCAAAGAGGTGAGACAGTCCTTTGGGGTTCCTGCTTCATGAAAGAGTCTTCTAGACATTCTGCAGGACACAGAAGACAGTGACTAACAAACTGCCAATATAGGTGCAACTGTCTTTGAAATTTCCTGCTTCATAGAAAAATCTGCTAAACACTAAGTGCCTATAGGCTAAATATGGATGCCCCAACAATACAGAAGAACTTTGGGTGACTTTCCAGATAGCAAGATATCTCTCTTAATTCTAGAGATTTAGAAGCTCCTTACAATGCACTTCCTGTTTTCTTAGGTAATATATCCTTCTGGAGTCTTTGATGGAGTTGAATCATAAATAGTTACAATTATAATTTTCATTAGTTATGATAAAAAATAGAGTAGATATAAATATTTTAAATATCATTCTTACTTGATACCTGTTTTGTTATATGTAATTTTAATATGTTAAAGTTAAAAACTTCCTTTTTATTTAAACAGAAAAGGGAAGGTGATGTGGGATACTCCTCTGTATTCTGTGAATATCATTAGTTAATAAAGAAACTGCTTTGAGCCTGGCAGAACAGAGCTAGGCAGGGAAAACTAAACTGAATTCTGGGAGAAGGTGCAAAGTCAGGGAGAAGCCATGGAGCTGTTGCCAGAGAAAGATGACAGAATTTACCCGGTAAGCTACAGCCTTGTGGCAGTACAAAGATTAATGGAGATGGGTTAATTTAAGATATGAGTTAGACATAAATATGCTTAAGCTATTGGCCAAATAGTATTGCAAATAATATTGTTTCTGAATGATTATTTCAGATCTGAGCAGCCGGGAACAAGCAATCAGCTCTCATAAACAAATTGGCACCCAACAACAGTCATGATTGGCAGCAGACACATTTACTGACAGAGGCATCTCAAGAATCATATAAATTTCATTAATAGCTTATACTGTACATCCTACAAGTTCACTGGCTTAGTGCATACAGATATTTTTACATGCTTTGCTTTGTTCATCCATCAGAAAAGGATGTTTGATAACAATGTGAACATATTATATTATATTATATTATATTATATTATATTATATTATATTATATTATAGGTGTAACTCAAATACCTAGACTGCTTTTGGTGAATTTAAAAAAATCATTGCAATGGATATTAGCATTGAAAATTTCTCATACTGTCTTTACACTCTTTGTCAAGAGTCCATAGAATGAAGGCACATAAAGAGATAAAACAAAGTTGAAGTGTCTTAAGATGCTAGTTTGGGGTTATAAAGGTGTGTGACTTAAGGGTCTTAATTATTTCTTCTTTATCATGATCATTTTGAATAAGTATTCTAAACTACTTTACAAATGCTGTCTTATTTTATATTTATTAAACCTCCCATGTGCAGAATTAGATTCCTTTTTATCTCAATGATCTTTCTTCAACAAATGGTATTACACGTTGTGATGGTCATTCTTGATTATCAATTTAACTACATCTGGAATTAGCTAAAATCCCAATATGGAGCACACTGCTGAAGAAATTTTGCTTAGAGGGAAAGTCCACTTCTAGTCGGGGTCTTTGAGATAGAAAGACTGCCGTTAAAGCAGATCTTTTGAGGTACGTAGACGACTTTCCATCTAGACCATATCTTCTTCTTGTAGCCTATACAAAGGACTTGGAAGAAGGAAGCATTTGCTCTGCTTTCTTACTCTTGCCTTGCTATCAAGTCTTTTCCTTCATTGGCATTAGAGTCTACTTGTTAAGGATTCTGGCACATACTGAAGACCAGCTGAGGCATCTAGCTTCGTGGAATGAACAAGTGGATTTTTCAATATTCAGTTCATAGGCAGTCATTGTTGGAGTATCAGACCAGAGCTTGTAAGTCATTCTAATAAAGCCCTTTTCTATATATTGAGAGAGCAATTCATTTTATAAGTTCTGCTACTCTAGAGAAACCTGACTAATACACATTTTCCAGTCATTGCATGTGTGGGGTCAAGGAAGAAATATCCAGAGCTTGTTCTGCTTTCTACCGTGTGACTCCTGGGATTGGACTTGGGTCTTTTGGCTTGGCAGTAGGTGCCTTTGTCCCATAAGCAATATTGCCAGCCCCATTTGTTCTATATTTTGTAAACCATTCTATGTCCATTCAGCTGTAGTCCTTGAAACATTTTAATCACTAATAAGGTAATTACCATCACAGATGTAATTATTTTAGTGGTTGAAATATGGAAAATCTATCATTTCAGATTTTAAATATCTTTAAAGCAAGTCTCCATTTTAATAATTAATATAACACGGTTCACTCTCTTCAGTAATTACTTTTGCCCTGAGAGTGGGGAATAATCCTAAAAGAATATTTTTTTAAAGGAAAGTTTTGGTAAGTTTTAGAAATTGATTTAAATGTATTAACATAGGTTATGTGTTTCTCTGAAAAATCTTAATAATTACAGAGTCCTGCCAATGAGTGGCAAAGCCTATAGGAAAATTCGCTGGTTAAGCACCACTGTGACTGACCTTAGACATCTGCTTCTATGTGTAATTTCACTTTTAACCCCAGGAGATAACCTTCTCTGCATTTTAAACAATACAATTCTAAAAGTTTTTAACAAGCTTTCCAGATTTCTTACTTTAAAGTCTGGTTTATTTGGGGCTTCACATGGCATACCAGATTTTAAACTGAGACATCTGGAAGACTTGTTAAGAACTATTAGCATAAGCAGCCAGGCTGTTGCCAAGGCTATGGATCGCTCTCCACACACAGCTAGCACTAACCCACATAATCAGAAGAAATCATAAATTGTTGCTTGAATTCTTCTAACTTCTGGAGAGGTTTGTTATTCAGAAAAAGAAACTACTTGAAATAAGTAATTTTATAGAAATTCAGCAAATCCTTAAGTCTTAATTCATTCATAATAGAAAGGGCATTTTAAACATTGTATTTAATTTTCAAATCATACAGATATAAGTTTGGAGAAAGCAATTAAAGTTCATTAATATTTTTATCCCCCAAACCAGGGAAATGGATTGCCATGGAACATTAGCATGCAATAATATCTATTTAGCTAATGGCTTTTCGTTAGGAAAGCATTAAGGTGAACTTCATGATCATTGCCCATGAACTGTGCTGACAGTGAGGAAAATTCACATGTATTTCTGTAAGCTGTGAAAGCTTGTTAAACAGCCCATTAAGCAAGTAGAAACCCCTGGAAGGAACAGGCAAGTTGTGAAAGAATCTCTATGTTCACTAACATCAAAAGCTCCCTTTTGGAGGGGAGAAAGTTCCTTTGGGTGGTGCACATGGGATATAAAAATAGTTGTGAAATTTTAGACAGATTATAGAATGTTTTGAGTCTCGATTTATATTTCTAAAAAAGAAATTAACAAAAGTAAATCTGGAGCCTAGGAATACTGAGGTGCAAGTTCACAAAAGCAGTAACTAGAAGTTTCTAGATAGAACAAGAAATTACTTGTTTTATTGTGATTGATTAATTGTAACTAGATATCTTTAAACCTGTTAGAGAATTGAAAGATTTGTGGATCCCATTTCTTTTTTATTCTTTCACCTGTTTCTTGCAAAATCTGTCATTAATTATGCATGTGTATGATATACTTATTAGCAAAGAACAACAGAACACAATTAGGCACTAGCCTCTCCTGGTATAAATTGAATGTGTTTATTAATGCTGTCAACTACCTTTCTCCCTTGCAGCAAGCAGAATGCACAGGGATTTCATCTTTTCCTGGAACTCCAGTAGTAACTAATGCATTATAGGTGTCTCCACGATGCTACTGAGGCTTTTTTGTTTTGTTTTGTTTTGTTTTCAACAAAGGAATTGTTTTGAAAGGTCTCTTATTCTTTGTATGTTTATTGTTGTTGTGAAATATTTTAGCAAAGTCTAACACACTTCTTATAACTTCATATATATATATATATGTAATGCTAACTTGGTGTAAAACCAAAATTAATGTATAGCATTATTGTACAGTACTTCTTCAATCAATTCACACAAGGATAGAGATTCTCTTTGTGATAGAGAGCCCACAATTATACTGGAATTTTCATTTAACTAGGGCTTTTGTAAGTGTTTTAATGATATTAATTTAATCTTTACAAAAACCTTGAGTTAGGAAATTAACAAGGACTAAATTACCTCCCGCTGTGTCAGGATGGTGGTCATACTGCTTCATGAATACTGATAAACCAAAGGGAGTTTTTAGACTTGATTGTGGGATAAAAAAAATTACCTTAAGCTATTATAATAGACCTTTTAGAGATAAACTCAAATGTCTATCTACAAAGCATGCCTGTGCGGGTATTTCTCTAGGAAGGAACACACAAGCATGCATGTGCGGGTATTTCTCTAGGAAGGAACACACAAGCATGCATGTGCGGGTATTTCTCTAGGAAGGAACACACAAGCATGCATGTGCGGGTATTTCTCTAGGAAGGAACTCACAAGCATGCCTGTGCGGGTATTTCTCTAGGAAGGAACATACAAGCATGCCTGTGCGGGTATTTCTCTAGGAAGGAACTCACAAGCATGCCTGTGCGGGTATTTCTCTGGGAAGGAACACACAAGCATGCATGTGCGGGTATTTCTCTAGGAAGGAACTCACAAGCATGCCTGTGCGGGTATTTCTCTAGGAAGGAACATACAAGCATGCCTGTGCGGGTATTTCTCTAGGAAGGAACTCACAAGCATGCCTGTGCGGGTATTTCTCTGGGAAGGAACACACAAGCATGCATGTGCGGGTATTTC
>LOEQ01001103.1:9994-38180 GCA_001685075.1 Bramus lutescens | reverse complement strand
AGGGAAATGGGAGGAGGTGGAAATTTTTAATAAAAAAGTATAAAAAAAAGAATGTGCTTCTATACCCTCAATTCTACTCTACCTGATAAGTACAAAGAACTGGGCTGTAAGTATGAATCTCAAACTCTCTATTTCCCATGTACCTCTTCAAAATTAATTTCTTGGACTATAAATGTCATGAACAAGAAGAGAATAAGGGAACCATCTCATTTGCCCATCTTCCTGTGCTATCATCTCTGGCAGAGGATGCTCATTATCCATTAACAATAAACCTCTTCTGTTTGTCTGAGTAACTAATGTCCAAATGTTTTTCATTCTTTCACAAACCTTATCTGCAGTGAAGAAAACCTTTATGGCATGGACTAAACTTTCCACATGAGAAATGGAGCAGCGCTGGACTGTCACAGAGAGAGAGAGACTGGTTGAGCTGCAGGGTGAAGCCAAATTTCCTGTTAGTGTGCAGAAGCACAAAGTGCCAGAGCATTCAATTTCCAAATCTTCCTGAGTGATGCTAGACAGCTGCGGAACAGTTTTGATCCAGAATGTAATTTACAAGTCATTAGTGGGTTCTAAAGAGACAGTTTTGTGGCTAAGAGCACTGATTCTCTTGCAGAGGGGGACGAGGTTTGTTCCCATACATTGTGGTTCACTGCCCCTCACTACTGCAGTTCCAGGTCACTCAGGGCCCTCTTCTCACCTGGGGTTTCTCAGAGGCATTTGGTGCCCATTAACTCACTCAAACACATGAAACACATACACATGAAAATAAACAGAAATCTATTTTAAAAAGAAATAAATTTTAAAAGATCATTAGGCTGAGATTTATCCAATATTCTTTCATCTGCCTGGCTGTAACATCTTGACAAATATCCTTCTTTTATACAAAAGGCAACATTTACATGGGGCTGTTATAAATATCAAGAAAACGTACACAAATTTTCTTTCACAGGAGTATTGTTAAACCTTGCAATTATACCACTGTTATTAAATAAAAAATAAATGCTTGATCTTGTCAGGAAAACTCTCCATTTAAAGAGCATTGTGTCAAATTTTGAAAGGTGACATTGATCCTAAAAGATATGTAAAATTGAATTTCAGTAAACTTAACTGGACTGCAGCCACATCAGGTTCCAGTGTCTCTGAGTGAAGTGTTTTGAGTCTATTTTCTTTGTGATGAGTTATGTTAAGTACTGTCCTCAAACTTAATGAGATTAGATCTTAAATAGTATTCTCTGTTACTGATTTAACTGAGAAATTAAGGAAAATGGTATTCATTTTAGTGAAGAAAATTTTCTTAAGTTGTCAAAACAACATGCCTGGTAGAAACAGGAGCTTTCTAAATATGTACACCATTTCTACCGAAATTTCATGCACCTGCTTCAGATGAACACATTGTGAAACAATTAACCAAACAAGCACAGCTGTTGAAGCCAACTAGCTTTAGCATCTGAGTTGCTGTCTATAGATTTCAAAAGTTCATGCTGGAAACAGTCATTAGACAAGTTGTGTCTTTTTTGCAGAAATTCGTTCCCTTACTTTTCTGCTTAACAGTTTCCAAGAATGGGAGGGAGCTGGGATTATGGCAAATACTTCTGTTCACAGCAACGAAAATAAAGAGCCAGGCATCGTAGGTTTTGTTTCACAGAGCCAGACAGATAGTTGAAATGCCTGGGTTTTTACTTGCCATTTGCTACCGGGGCTGACAGAGTGTTCCCTAAGATGAAAGTCTTCAAACCTTGGCTTGCTAAGGGAGTGGCTCTGCATAGGAGCCGGATGCTGCCAACTCTTGGGATTATTTTAGAAGTGGTGAAGACACTTTGGAGTGAATAAATGCTATTACCTGTATAATAAAACAAAATTAAACAGAATGGCAGTAAAATGTTAGCATTTCATCAAAACACATGTTTCAATGGTTTTCCTGACACTAAACAGAAAATCAAGACTATGATGTCAAATACACTTGTATGACGTAGCATGCTTCATCCTGTTACTCCTTTAATGCAGGAATTCCATTAAACTGGGCTACATGTCTCTTAGGCTAAGATGATATGTATCTGGCCCCTATGCCCTTGTTTATAATCTAAGAACTGAAGAACTCTCTAAATAAGCAGGAACAGTTACATCTTCCTATAGCTCTAAGCTCTGCTTCGTTGCTTTCTGAAGCAAATAAACTGGAATTTCTTTTAGCTCTATGGAATGCGGTGAAACACCACCTGCATCCTTCTGATGGCAAATGTGGGTCAGTAAATCATTGTAAAAAATTCTATTCCTTTCTTTAAAGATTATTTCACAGATAACATCTGTTCCACACATCACATTTGCTTGCATCATCCATTTTCTTACATTGATTTGACTGAATGCATAAGCATTTCTAATCTTCAGAATATACAGGTGTACAAACCCTGTGATCTGAGTTTGAGCCTTGGAACTCACAAAAATGGAAGGAGAGATGCTACTCCATGAAGTTGTCCTCTTACCCACGTAAGTATGCCATGGCACATTCATCCCCACACAATTAATCTATACATGCTTACAATTATAATAAATGAAAATTTAAATAGTAACATGAATTAGACAAGAGTGGTCTTGATATTTTATCATGTGCCTGATAATGGTCCTTCCTGGAGATCAAATGCTAAGTTCAATCATTTTAGCTACATTGGAATTAAACACTAATTAGGACAAGTCAAAGACAAGCATTCAAATACTGCTTAGGTATTGAATTCTAAAAAAGTTTTCTTAATCACACACATACTATCACAGCTGTGAATACATACATATGTTACTGAGATGATTTTCACAAGTGTGGACATGCTACCACAGCAGTGAATACATGTATACATACATACATACATACATACATACATACATACATATATACATACATACATACATTACCTGATACTTGTAGTGTGGACACTAAAAGCCCAAATACAAAGCGGATGCACAGCATGTTGCTTGTTAAGAAATAAACTACATGGAAGATAACAATTATAGTCTTTCCTTTGTTGCTCTGACAGGAGTAAATCATTCGGAAAAGTAGGTTTTTTTTGTTTGTTTTCTGTTCACATCATCTTTTTGTTCTAAATTAGATGTGGGCTACCCCTGAGAGTTGTGACTTGTTCTGCTGTATGCATAAGGGGTGATGTTTCTTCACAGTCTTGGGAAGGCTGAAGGAAGGGGAGAAGGAAGGTTGTCTTGCTCTCATCCTTCTTCGGAACTTTTGCTCTCCATCCTTTCTAAGATGGCTCAACCTTGATGTTTCAACTCTTAGCCCCTCCTGGCACAAAATCACCTCCTAGCAGTCACTGACACCCACGGAGTTGCTAACTACCCTCTTAGAACACCAAACATCTCCCTACTTCCACTCCCTCCAAAGGAATCCCAACATCTTGGTAGATTAGCATCAAATCAGGGGAAATTGTGGCATCTGTGTTTCTCTTTTCTATTAAAGTTTACTCTTCAGGATCAGATGTAGCGTGGAGGTTTTGTGGGACTCCTAATAGTGTAAGGCGGTATTTATTTTGGATGCTATTGGGACCTGTTTCCTCATCCTGGGTTGCCTCATTTAGTGTTGAGTATAGCGTTTGTTCCTAGTCTCCTAATCATAGTAGGAGTGGGAGAGTTCATTTCGTATGTGCTTGGAACCCCCTTTCTCCTACTGGATTGCCTCATTCAGTCTTGAGATGAGGGTTTGCGCCTAGTATTGTTACATCTTGTTATGCTGTGTTTGGTTGATATCCTGGGAGGCCAACTCTTTTCTGGAGGGAAACTGTGGTCAGTTTGGATGTAATGTTTGAAAAAAGAATATATTTAAAAAAGAAAAGACAGGAGAAGAATCTAACCCACACTGCACTTGAGTCAATATCCCTACCTTCTGCCTTACTGACCCAGAGTCCTACCCCTCATCACAACAACCATCACAACAACGTCACACACTCTGCTCTCTTCCACCACCACCTTCTACTGTCGGACACATTCCTTTCAGCCCCTGATTCTGGCAAAGACCTCTGACCTAATCACCTGACAGCTTCTTCCTCTCTCTACCCCTCCTGTCCTGCCTGCACTCCCTTCATTTCACTGAGATTTTATGGCTCTCTGTAGAGACACTCTCTTGCTTATATTCTCAAAGTATTACTCCTGTTTCTTTTCTAAAAATGCCCAGTTCTAGTTCAGTCCTCTACCTTGTTACTCTTTTCAACCTCCA
Organism: Bramus lutescens; assembly: GCA_001685075.1. Lineage (NCBI taxonomy): Eukaryota > Metazoa > Chordata > Mammalia > Rodentia > Cricetidae > Bramus > Bramus lutescens. The sequence goes on along the minus strand of LOEQ01001103.1, from coordinate 33,973 downwards.
GAAAGATTAAAATAGAGGTACCTTACATCCTATATTTATTCACTTTCTTAATTTATATCTCCTAATTTCTTGCTCCAAAATTGCCTAATATCTTACTTCTGTGGTGTTTTCTTGAATGAATTTAACCACAAATTTCTTTTCATCATTGCCCTTCCTGTTCCCCTCTTCCTTGGGTTCAGCAAATCTCCTGGCTCATGTTTCTTTTCATTTTCTCTATCACAGTAGATTCTGCTCTGGGCGCCCTCTGGCATCAGTGCCCACTTCCTCATCATCCCTCTCTGCTTCATTTGGCATCCCTCTTTAGTAGATTTCCCATTGGGTAACAATGGAGATATAGTGGGTATTCGCCCCACCCATCACCTTGGGCTATCTGTTGTGGGGCTTCTTGTTGTAACTCTCTTTAAAGAAAAAAGGGATCAGGAGCTCGCTCCTGGAGATCGGATGGCTGCTTCTATTCATGCCAGGGAAAAAGGGAAGAAAATGGGGGCTCTCTACCTTGCTGTTATTCGTGAGTGTTTCCTAATATATCTTTAATATCCATATTTTGAGTTCTCGTGGATTCACATACTTTCAGCTACAGTGGAGGTTGTATGAACCCCCATTCTACACAGAGAATGAAGCTTTTTTGTTGTTAAATTCTCAAAGTCCTTAATTCTTATTCAAACCCCAATTTGTTCATTTAATCTACAAGGCTTGCTTCTTCCTCTCGATTCTACCCTATCCCTCAGCCAAGTAGTACCTTTCATGCAGTTCCTCTCAGGTGCTCGTCTAGCAGTGCTCCTGAATCAAAGCAAGGTCCCTGGCTAATGAAAATGGCCTTGCTGATGTGATGATTTGGAGTGCAAACATCTAGGCCATGTATGTAAAGCAATACATATTTTTAAAAATATCACCAGACAATTTACATGCACATTAACATTTCGCAAAAGAAAAATCAGTGTGTGTATTACCAGGATGAGAAAAAAATCAAAATCAGACTTTAAAGACTAATTTCTCCTCCTGAAACTCCACTGCCTGTTTTTTAGAAATCTTACCTTAGAAAATTTCTTTGAAACATATATGCAACTTCTTGAATATTAAATAAGCCTTTTGACAGTTTCATACCCTAGAGTAGCCAATCAAGGACCTAGGGGCCATCTCATTGAAATGCAACCATCAAGGAAGATGTTGCTCCCATCTCTTGTTCACTGGGGAAGTAACAGCCTGACTTTCCTGGGTTCCTTTCTTCAAGTTGGAGAGTTATGTCTTATCATAAAGAGACATTTATTTTTACTAAAGATAGAGGCAATTAACTAGCTCAGATAGTCAACCCAATTACCACATGATTTAGCATGAATTGTGTGTGGCAAAGGGTGCTGGCCTCTTACTTGAGGACCTGTTACTGTTCATCTTGACAAGGGATGGAATGAATGAGTAGTTTCTCTTGCCTGGAAGAAAAGAGTTGCTCCTGTCTTTGCCAATCTTTAAAGTGTGATTTCTTCACATTCCGCTTCAGTGCTTATTCGGTAATAAAAGTGTTTTCTTTTCCTAGTCCTTGACAGAGAAGGTTTTTGGTTTTGGAGGCTCTTTGTTGTTGTTCTTGTTGTTTGTTTGTTTGTTTGTTTTGGCTATTTCCTTTAACACTTGGGATTTTTATCTCAGATGTGAGCTGCATTTGGTGGACAAAAGCCTAAAGCTTATCTCATTTCCGCATCACCTTGAGCCGTGTTGTGGCTGAACCTGAACCACAGCAGAAATCTCTGTTCTTAGGATCACCAAGGACAAGAATTTACTAGGAAATAAGTGGAGTAAGCAAGCAGATGAGGTGTATTTCAGCAGCTTTGGCAACAATGAAATATGATCTCTACAGGGCTGAGCAGCATTGGCAAAGGGCTTCCTTAAGTTCTGGTGTGGAAGTCATAGTCTCCTGTTTCTCTTGCCCTCGGCCATCTGGGAGAGATTTGGAATTGTCTCTTTCCTGGAAGATGTGGAGGCTTTCTTAGAAGCCATGTCTACCCATAATTTTTGATGCCTTAAGTGCTAAAAATAAATATAAACATTATTCAGTGAAACATTTACTAGAGGAAAAGATAACACAGCTCTGATCCGGCACTTCAGTAGGAGTTTGCAGGAGTCAAGCAGAGCCTGCCAAGACTGACCCTACTAGTTTCCCAGGGCCTTTAACTTTTTATCCGGTCAGCATGGATAGCTTATATCCCATTACATGCCCTCTGTGTAAATGGCTGAGAGGCCACAACCTCACTGTTTTAACCCTAGTGTTCACTTTAACCCCAACATTCACATTAACCCTGACATGTATGTGCAACGTAACAGTCACAATTTCCCCTTTTAATTTCTAAGATTTTCAAACACATTATATGGAGGACACCTTCATTTATCACTATCAATGATTTCTTCTTCACTCATCCATGTTTTTATAGACTTCCTCTTAGTCTCTGGGCTCCTGAAATCTGAAATTGTACAGAAGTATTTTATTTTCTAATTGTGATATGAATGATCTTTCTAAATTTTGTCCCCATCACTACAGACCCAGGCACCTGGCACTGCTGTTCATATTGCTATGTGTGCATGACTGGCTGTAGGCTAAATTAGAGTGAGCCGTCATTCACACGCATGTGTTAATGATCCTAATCAGATGCTTAAAAATATTTAGTTTTTCATATCAAAAAATAAAACTATCAAACCAATTAACCTAGATGGCATATTACAGTGATTTTAATGACTGTCACTATTTAAATTATCACTGCACAGTTAAATATTAGAAATAAATTAAGCTCCTTTCTTGTTCTCCCTTCAAATTTCTGTTCATAACTCTTTCTTTGTCTCCTGTCTCACTTCAGATTTCTACCTCAAGCTGACTTGATTGCTCTGATGACCTCAATCAAAAGGCAATTACCTCAGGAGGGGTGGAAGGTAATTATTCCTAATGTATGGAGATTGAACACTCCTGAATCGACAGCTGCCGTTCCTTTCAGGATGACACTATTACCATGGAATTGGACTCCAAAGATTTCTGATGCATGTAAAAATCTACGATGAGTTGTTGATTTGTTTGCACAATTTCTATGGCCGCTATTCTTCTCTCTGCTAAATGTCATGTTTCCAAAAGACAACACAAATAAGACTGTGTATAGCCATTGAGAAACTCGTAGATTGACTCAGGTTGTCAAATCAGGCTTACAAAGCACACAGTTCTATGAATTGAATTCACCTACTACAAAAACTTATAGAAACTATTCTGCAACAACCATTTAAAAACTTATAAATTCAGGAACATAAAATACACTAAATAGTTGGAAAACTTCGAAACTGGGGAAAAGTAAGTCATAAAATCACAAATTATTTTCACATTTCAAGACTGTCACGTTACCATAAAGCATGTTGTTTGTCAATCTGAATGAGCTAGAATTGTGTGTATTCACCTAACATCAATTGACAGATGTGCACATTAATGCCTAGATTTTATGTGTATGCAGATAATTCAAACAGGAATCTCATGCTTTAGCATGCATTTGGTCACTCTATTTCCAGTAGATCTTGCTGTTTGGGGGGATTTAGCACTCATGCCTTGCTGGGAGTAATATGTCACTGTGGGCAGGTATTAGAGATTGAGGTTGGAGGTCTGAGCTCTTAGCATCCAGTCTCTGCCTCATGCTCACGGTTGCTGTCAGGTCTCCCCATCATAATAGCAGGGATGGCAGAGGCCACTCTCCTCCATCCCTTATGTAGTCTCTCTGAAGTAAAGTTAGAGCCTTGGACATTGAATTAATCTCAAAATCGTTTACTACCAAAATAATTTGTTATTTATTTGCCTCAAGATCATACATGCTCTAGAATGAAATTTGAGATACTTTGTTCACCTCTGTACCTATAGACAGAGTGCCTAGCATGTAATAGGCATTATATAAGTATTTACTTGAAGAAGATACCAATTAGTAATATACAATTTGGATGCTTCCCTAAAAACAAAAGACGGCTCTTTCTTTGTGACTCTGAATACTTTTCTGCCAGGAAGATAGTTTTAACTTTCAGGTCACAGGGGAGGAATTAGGGCAGAATGAAACAGCATAGGAACTGTCATTAATGTGGGACTGCCTTTTATTAAGCTAAAATTTGCAAAAATCATTGGGCGTACATTAATACTAGACAAATGTTATTTCTACAGTGTGACAGACATTTGGCACACCTGCTTGTGAAAAAAAAAACACTTCTTCATATTTTCTGACTTGCTTTTCTCATTGCTGGGATTTCTTCCTGTCATGGGGGGCAGATAATTAGTGTCCAAGATTCATCAAGATGAATCAAACTAAATCAGTCTATGGGGCCTCATAGCAGGGGCTTTATAATTAAGAGAGAGCTGTGCTAAATCAACTCAAATAGTCTTCTAACACGGCACATGTCTGTTTCCCCAAGCCTCAGATTTATCTGAGTGTGGCTCTTACTTTGCTTTATTTTAACTGTCTGTTTGTCTGTCTCACTCACCAGCTTCAAAAACTTCTCAGCTACTCATGAGCACACACTTGGGAAAAGCAGCTTGTTTTGGTGTCTGGGGGATGTTGCACACTGACTGAATTTATAAAGACAATAGTGTCCATGTAGTACTTGTGTTAGTAATTATTTGTGTATTAAATAAGAGGAATGTACACAATTACTTAATTGTCAAAGGAACAATCTCAGTGCAAAAACTCAAAAATAAAATTTGTTGCTTCATTGCCGATGTAAAATTTCCCAGAACCTGACTCCTCTTCCTGCAGACTCCACTTGATCCTACTATTGAATCCATCATACTGTAAGTAAAGATACTGTTTTTAAATGGAGCATGATGTATTCCACTCATTAGCTACAGCCCATATAGCTTTGGCTTAGTATTGTCACTGATTTCCCTGCTGTTGGGCTTTGTATTTAACACTTCCCAACCCTAATAAGCTGAAATAACCAATTAGCCTTTCTCAGCACACAGCGTGGTTCCAGCATCCATCCAGAGTGGTGAGTGGGTAAAAGCAGAAGCCATTATTTAACCCAGATATAAAGAATTAGGACCATTTATAAAACACCATTTTAAATGCTATGAAATAAACCTTTTAACTTCCGGAGGGATTCAGTTTATTTCATTGTCCTTCATCCAACCAACAAACATTCCCTAGGTTTACAAAATTAATGAGCTCCTCCTACCAAGTAGCAGGATTTGTCAGTACCTCCAGACCCTGCAGGCCATGTCCACAGCAGTTTGAAGCACATCCCTGGATTGCTACTTAGGGCCTCATCAGTTGAGTGTCTCGACAGTAGAGTAAGAATGGACCATATTCCCTATGAATGTGGTTCATGTACAGGCAAATGTGCACATTTCATAGCTGAGGTAATAGCATTAAAGCGTTCAAGTGAACTGTCACAGCTGGCAAGGTGGCAAAACCTTTATTTCTCTGTGGATGATTGGTGTAGCGGTCTTCTTTCTATGTGTTACTTTCATTGGTAAAATAAAGAAACTGCCTAGGCCTTTTGATAGGGCAGAACTTAGGTGGGGAAGACAAGATTGGATTCTGGGAGGAAGAAGGCAGTGTGGCAGATGCCATGGCTCTCCTCTCTGAGATGGATGCTGGTTAGACTCCTGCAGGTCAGCCACAGTCAAGGGGCGATACACATTATTGGAGATGGGTTGAACTAATATGTAAGAGCCAATAAGAGGTTAGAACTAATGGGCCAGGTAGTGTTTAAATGAATACAGATTTTGTGATTATTTTGGGGTTAAGCTAGCCTGGAGCCAGGCGGGAACGCAGCCCACCGTTCCTCTTTACTACAGATGATGCACAAAGTTTGAATGTGATGCACAAAGTTTGAATGTTTGTACAACATTCATAGGTCAGTTTGGACTCATTGACAGACTTGTGGGTTATGAAGCTTGACAGGGGCTTTGTTGGTAGGGAATATAAGAGATTTTTCACATTGGATTCTGATCTGCCTCAAGAGGTATTTCAGAAAAAAAAATCACTTGCTAGGGGAAATGGAATTTTGAGTGGGGTTTATTGGAAGAACCTTTTCTATTTTATCAGTGACTTACAAAGAGAAAAGTCCAGAACATTTTTTTTTCCTGGCAGTTAAACTGGCTTCTGAAATAAAGCAGTGAGGCCAGTAATCAGAAGACTGTCCCCAACAGAATAATCCAATATGGAATTTAATTTTGGCCTTAGATAAATAGACCAATCACAAGCTATTAGCATGGAAAAATCCCGAGTGAGGAGCAGAGATATGGATGTAAAGACATGTGTGTTGGTGCTGAATGGAAGATTCTAATTGCCAGGAAAGTCTTGCCCTTGTCCTGAGGCCCTCAGGCCTGTGTCCTGCAGCTTTGGTGAAATGAGGCAGACTTTCTATGACTGTGTTATAAGGCTTATACAGCAGGAGAGAATGTTGAGAGGATATCCGACATGTCTTTCCTGGAAACTGGTTTATCCTAGAGGAACTAAGCACGTGCAGATGATAATTTCTCCACTGTTTCTGATAATATCCACAGCACCAGTTTCCACTTCACGCCAGCATGTAGGATCCTAAAGACTTTATGTTTGCTTGATTTTAGTGTCTCTTTTGCATTCAGACATACACCACACTCCACAACACAAGGAACAAGTGTGCTTCATGCAATTTCTTTTTTATTTAGAATAAAGCTAACTCACAGACTTTCTTTTCTACAAAGTTGTTTACAGAGGTATGTGAAAAAGAAAAGGCTTACTATCCAAAAGCCAGAGATGATTTTTTTGTCATATGGCCATTCCAGTAGGATTCTGTCAACCCACTCTGATATTCTTCTTGAAGTCATATAGAAATCGCAAATATAATCTTGGATTAACCTTTGCAAAATTGGCCATCCAAGCAGCATTGCAAGCCACAGGAATGCAGAGGCAGAATGACACTTGGAAATTTTATCAGGTTTCTTCTTTAGATTACTTCTGTAATCAGGGCTGTATTTTCATAAATATAAAGAAAAGTTGTTCATGTCAGCATGATGTAGCAGTTTACAGGATATCACAGTTGAAACATAAACATTTTCTGTCATCAAACTTCTCTGTCAGGCTTTGTGACACCTGCCTATGATCTCATCTCTTGGGCAGCACAGGCAGCAGGGGTCATAAGTTCAAGGTCAGCATAGGCCCCAAGTGGGAAATTCTATCTCAAAAAACGTCAAAGGGAGGAAGTGTAGCTCATTGGAAGAAGGCTTGGCTAGCATATGATGACAAACTTTAGCAAAAACAAAGCATTCCATTGCACACATTGAAGTCCCTACCTTATCAAAATAAGAACATTAATATCTATTAAGACTAATAATATCTTGTTACCATTATAGTATTAAAAAACATGAACCAGATATGCTTGTTGGAGATTAAAAGTAGCGAGAATATTACAAAAACCCCACTGTGGTGAATTTCTAGGAGAATAGAAGCAAATCATGGCTGTCTTCAAAATATTGGCCACAGAATACACACTATCCTGTAATAATGTATTGTAATCTAGTGGTAGAGAAGCCTAGACAGTGAAAATGCTGACGGCCATGTCAATTTTACAAATGAAGTCATCCGAGTCTCCAATCCAGTGCATTTCTAGCAATACCAAGCCATGGGACTGCAGCATGCATGGAGGGCAGTGCTGGAGACTGTCAGAACGTAAACAAGCTCACTCATGCTATATTTTAATACTCAGCAATTTCTTCCTGGAGTAAATCTTGTCTAACAAAAACAGGGTTTTGGTTTGTTTGTTTGTTTTTATTTGTTTGCTTTCTTAACATATTTTCTATTGATTTTTGGGGAGTTTCACACCATGTACCCCAATTCTGCTCACCTCCCAGTCCCCCTATATCCTCCCCTCACCACTGCAGCACCCCACAAAAGAAAATTTTAAAAAGTAAAACCTAAAGAAAATATAGCAAGCAAGGAAACAAATAAACACAAAACAAAATAAAATAAAACAATAACACCCGAAAAACTTCTTTGCTTTTCATTTTCTCTGTCTCTCCAACACCTCTTCCTTTATGCTGGCGGCGTCGGGAGTATGTGTCACTTTTGCCCCATTGGCTTTACTAGCAAATGTTCATAACAATGAGTCATCGGTCTGGTTCAAGGTCTGTGATTTCTAGCGCACCATCGTCACTGGATCCTCACAGAAACTCCTCTGGGATATCCTGCGGCCACCCTGAGTCGTGGAGATATTGTGGGTATCTTTCCTCAGGACCAGTCCCTTCAAGAGCTATAGCAGGTAGTAGATGAGGTAGATGGTAGAGTGGCCCAACCCCAGACCCAGGCTATGGGCCTGGGATGTTGCTGAGCTGGTCATTCCTGGCCACTGGGCCCACCCACCTCAGGTGAGTGGGCAGAGCCAGGTCCCCGAAACCCATGCCACCAGGGTCAGTTCTCCCTTGCCTGCGGTAAGGGGTGGGGCCATCTCCCGTGAATGATCTGTTCTGTGAGGAGTCTGAGCCAGCTCTCTTGCTGCAGGGTCCAGCAGAATATAGGGCTAGCTTTCCCAGGGCCAGCAAGGTGTGGGGTTGGCTCAGCATGGCCTTTTGATTCTGTCACACATGGTTGCTCTGGCTCCCTGAGGAGGCATAGGCTGCAGACATCAGCATAGATCCCAGCTGCAGCAGACCAAGGATCCAGACATGGCCCTAGGCAACAGCTCCAGCCTGAACAACATCTGGGCTCTACTTAGAAGCACTGGCCACTCAGATCAGGATAGCTCTAGTGACAGCATGACCCCCCAAACCAACAAGGCCACAGGTTGCTACCTCAACTCCTGGCCTCCGTGTGACTTTTGGTGGCAACACAGGAACCCATATCAGTTCATTTACTAATGAATCAAAATTTGTCTACTACACCAATTCCATTTAAAGGTTTGAAAGGATCATTCAAGATCATTCATTAGCAGCTTGTTGGTATGAAAGGTTTTTTAATATTTATTTTTCATGTATGTGTATGTTACTGTGTGCTTGCATGTGTTTGTGCATGTGCCTGCAGATGCCCATGGAGGCCAGAAGAGGGTATCAGACTCCTACCTCCAACCCTGAGCTGCAGTTACAGGCTGGTGTGAGCTGCCCAAAGTGGGTGCTGGGAACTGAACTAGAGTCCTCTGAGAGAGCAGTATGTATTCTTAACCACTGAGCTATCTTGTCAGAGTTAAAGGGCTTTAAGTACACATTTGTTGTTAGACTCTGGTGTGATGTGTGTGTGTGGGGGTGTGGGTGTGTGTTATTCTCTGCTCTTGGAAGTTAAAGCCTTGGTAAATAGACACTTTCAATAAAATGTTGCAACTGTGATATAAAAGCAGCATTGGAAAATATCATTTTCAGGAAAATATATGTAAACTATACAAGTGTGTTGTTCATTGGGCTGCCATAAAAGGCAAAACATGAGTAGTACAAAAAAAATCTAATCTGTATTTTTATAAATCTCTATGATCTAACTGTCCCCACTATGACTGTAAGATGCCACAGATATTATATACTTTGATGTTGGATGAAATACAGAGAGCAAATTCAATCAGTATACCTTTGTGGGGCTCAAGATTCCTTGATATTATTTTTAATGAACTTAAGTTTTTGAAAGGAAAAATTGACCAAATTGAGAGCAGAGCAAATGTTTTTTTTTTTTTTTCTAGTTTAGGGAAGTTGCTCAGCTCCTGAGACTCTATTCCCTGCTGATGAGTGCGCCTTAGCTGCCCTCTCGCCAGTCCGGACTGTCACAGGTTCTGAGTGGCTTTCAACAATGGGGACAGCCACCTGGACAGTCATTCCCACTACTGCACATCTGGTGCTGAGGTAGCACAGCTAATCTGTACCTGTGCTTTGTTACCACAACTCATGAGAACAAGCATTTCGAGAGTTACACTATTGTCTTCATCTGACTTTCTTAATTAACATCAGTTATTTATAGCATGGAATCAAAGACTCTGCTTCCCTTCCTCCTTAGATGAATTGAATGTTCTTGCTTTGACTGTTTCTTTCTTTGCTTCCTGTCCTCCCCTCTGTCATTCACTCCAGACACAGACTTCCTTCCCTGATCTCAAGCAAAGCGAGAGTATTGTATGCTGAGGACTTAGGACTCTCATTCTCTTGCTTTTAACAGGTCCTCCAGGCTTTCCATACCCTGGCCCCTCCCACACTGTCTGTCTCTTTTCAATAGACAAAGCCTCAGGGCCACCACATGGCTCCTCTGTTCCTCCTATTGTGCTCTGTCAGCTCCATAAGACTGAGTACTCACTTGTTCCTTCTTCTATTTCTTGAGCGGTTCAACATCCTGTTTCCAGTCTTCGTGCCATTTAGAATGGTTTCTGGTACTTGGTAGCTATACAGTCAATATAAGTGTGTGCATGTAAACACCCACACAATCAAACCCTTTCTGAAATTTAAATTCACTATATTCACACTAAGATAACAATACTGCAAAACAAATGCTTTCTTGTTATCCAAGTTTTCATTCCATTAGGTTAATACATTAAAAGATGTAGCTGGACAGAAAGGTAATACATAACAGCTTTCAGGTCCATTGTGGTTAGTGGGGAGGAGGCTTTCTTTTCAAACATCATCTAATTAGCACTGGCATGCTCAGGATCACCAAAGCTTTTCTACTGTGTCTATTTGTTGAGTAAACAGAAGATCCAGTCACTTGTATTAAATCTGTCTCCTAGCCACAGTGCCTGTTTTGCCATAAGTAGATTTGTGAGAGATGTGTTGACATTTAATTTATGCATCAACAAAAATCAATTTATTCTAGGCATAAAACTTTGGGTTTGGCAGAATGTTTGAGATTATAAATGCAAGGCTTTTTTCCAGATGGAGAAATCTCTTGCTGTGTTACTTGTATCAACATAAAAATGATTTTTATTAAGAAAGCATGGATTATATAATTTTATTAATACAATAATGATTTATGAAGAAAAATGAATTTCAGAACCAGTAATATTTTGTCCCTGTGCAGTACCTTCATAGTTACTTTTCAAACTACCAGTGTCCTTGTCATGTGCCCGTGCCATTGCTCTTGGATGGCTTTGTGTGTGAATGTGCATCAAGCTTAGGCTTCTTTGTTCTCCTCTATGAATAGGCCTCTGGGCATCTTCTCCATGGTACTTTGAGACAGAACAATTTGCCTGCAGAAGCTAAGTAGAAGCATATGCAACCGTGACTCTGAGTTCTCACTTAAAAGAGCAGTGAAATAAAAGTCTAGAAGTTAAAAAGAGACAGACTGGGCTATGAGTCTCAGAATTCAACTGCTCCCATAACACAAAAAAGCCACGGTATCAAGTGTGTTGTTGGGATCTGCCTGCAGACTGCCTTTGGTTAATACAACTATTAAAATGACTGTCTTTTCCTCAAGCTGATAGCATGTTGATAATTCAAATTTAAATGTCAAGCTTAATATTTAGGAAAAAAAAGACAACCAAAACACAGACTAATCTACAGGTTAAAATATCCAATATTGTTATTCTATAAGGAGAAAATGTTTTCATTCGAGAATACAGAACAGTAGTGCAGGCAGGGGAGAACGAGGGCTAAGGTCAAAGGAACTGTGGGAGAAGGACTTGGGGATTTGTATATAGTTTCCTCGTGGCAAAATTCCACCCATTCTCTGGCTTCTGTGAAGCTCAGATGTCATTGGTGTGAAGAAGACAACACAACAGCCCCCGACACAGTGAGCCCATGACACAGCTATGGTATGGGGGTCGGAGGGGTGAGGTAGGGGTTGGGGTGAGGGGATGAAACAGTGGTGAGGACCATGAGTAGAGAGATAGGGGTTGAGATGGTCACAATCACTATGCAATGGTAAGGACTGTCACTGTTTAGTCAGCCTTCTATGAGCGGGGCTGCATGTGCGAGCAGACACATGTGAAGGCCTGCTCCAATCTCAGGCACCATTCCTCACTAACCGACCAGCGTGGGTTTAGAGACAGGTTTCACTGGGAAGCAAAACTCACTGATATGTTAGGCTTAGGCTAACTGTCAGTGAGCCCCAGGGATCTGTCTGCCTTGGCCTCCCCACTGCTAGTACTACAAACACGTACCACACTGACTTCAGGTTTTGTAGGTGGGTGTGGATCAAATGCAGGTCTTTATACTTGTGTGACTAATTTATCTTCCCAGTCTCCTAGCCAGGTTTCTTCTTCTTCTTTCTTAGGAAGGTCCAAATATCTTCCCTTTATATGATAAGTATAGTAAGTATAATAAGACCCATAAAATGTCACATATTCAAGATATTTCCATAGAGCATAATTTGAGATAGTTTCAAATAATGATACTTAAAAGCTCCATTCCTGAACTAATTTGTTTTTACTGAGGCATACTTCTTAGTGTAGTAAATAATTCACAGTATTGCAATCACCCTGGCTCACAGATTGTAGGTGAGAGTCTGCAGGTAGGTAACACATGTCTATTCCAACCTCTCAAATAGGAACCAAGCATCATCTTCATCCCTGTAGTGTTAGCTGTGTCTAAAGTCTATTTTTCTAATGAGCCAAAAGAAAGATGTGAAACTCACATCCAATAGGCTTCCAAAGGTGTTGGTTTGTTCGATTTAATAATTTTTAAGTTTTCCACTTATAATCCTTATCTAATGACCCAGAGCCTTCCAAACCCAGGCAATGTTCTTACTCCTTGGACTCTAAGCTGTGGGGTAGTAGCAACTTGAAATTGAAGGCTTCCAATTAAAGTGACTGAGATCTTGGCTCATTTGCAAGCAACATACAGGGGACTTTACCTAAAAACTGCAGGTCTTCTTACACCTTTCTCATACATCCTTTCATCTTTGCCTTTTCCAACCAATAACTATGTTTATATACTATGGATATCTCAGTTATTAGAAGGAATTACCTATCTAGATAAAATTAAAGAAAATGTAAAAATGCTATCCAGATCTGAGTTGTTAAAAATTTAGCATTTATTATTTCATAAACTAAGCTGATTGTTTTCAGAGGTTGTTTTGAGAATATAATTGAAAAATGTATTAAGGGAACCTAATGGTAACTTTTTCTTCCTAAAAGGTAAGGGAACCATAGCAAACATTTAGCTCAGAATCCAGAACTAAAGCCACACAATCTGTTTGCTTTCTATTATTCTCTGCTGTGGTTTGGAAACGTCTAAGACTAGCCTGTTAAGGGAGAGGGCACAAAACTGCAGATTCATTGATTTGCTAAGAATAACCTGGGATGAGGAACTATAAAAGGATTATCAGGGGCCAGAGTGAGTAGCGGCTGTAATGAGCACAGGGGGGTACATTTCCAAAATAGCATGTGCCATATGTACATATGAAACAATTCTGCAAGGAATGCACACATCAGTCATGTGGTGTTCTGCAAATCAGCAAACATCCTGAAGTTCCTTCTACTGGGAAGTTCGCTGATTGGGGCTCTGGGAAAATCAAGCAAGATTTGGGAAATGCTTTCTGGGGAGGCTCACAGCTGTTTCAATGCATTCGGACTTTGTCTTTGTCTCTTTCTCTCCAGCTCTGGTTTTGGAACTCTTTTCTTCAGTCATCAAGAAAAATGCTTACAGAAAAAAACTGGCCCGACTTTCTGGAGAAACCTGCTAGCTGGCCAGACATTCACAAAAATGGTTATCCACTTTTTTCTCCTTCAACTTAACTATCAAGGCTGTTTGCTGTTGTTGTTTTGACCATGGACACTAGTGAAGGCACTTTAGATTGCATTCGTTGGGAGAAATGCCATAAGGCTTTATGTTTTCTGACTGAACCTGAACATTGTCACTCTACCTTTGAAACACTAAAATAGAATCAGGACTGAATTTCCCTCATTCTGTAATGAATCACACTAAGTGCTCCTGCAAAGACATCTGCTACCTTCTTTGTAATTATCTGCCTACAAATGTTTTTTTCCTACTATGCCCAGAATGAGGATATAACATTATTAATCATCACATTCTTGGCACAATACTTTGTACTTCCTAGGTACTAAATGCTTGGTGAGAGAGCGAGATGCCTGTCACGAAAATTGCCATAAAAGTTTATTGCGAGAGCAACATAACCTGACAGACAAAAACATAAAGCATAAATCCTGGGAAATAGTAACTTCCCAACAAGCAATAGTTAAATGTGCTTGCTTATATGGTTTATTGCTAGGTTTTTCCACATGATATTCTTTGGTTCTGCTGCGTAGCCATACTAGTTCTACAAATCAGCTTCTGTCCCTGAGTCAGTACTTAGGCTATTTTGCTTCCATATTAAGCACCACAGTAGTAGGTTCACTCCCTCCCGTCCTGTCAGAATCCTCTTCCTTCTTCACCAGTCTGGCCTCTGTTTACAGCCATTCACCAATACCTAGTGACTCTCGATATACTTTGTCTCTTCATATACTCCAGTAAGACTAGAAGTTTTCTGCTCTGAGCAATGACATTTCACAGGAGTACATCAAAACCTTTGGAGATAAGCAAAGTTTCTTCAGAATTCAAAGGAAACCATTATATAAATTAAAATATTTCCATAATTAATGATTGAATAATTATTCTGTTGATGAAATAATAATTCACTACTACAATGTATACAAATAATCCTTTACTACAATTAAAATTCTCTTAACAAGAATCACAAAGAGGCCTACTGTTAAACCCACAAAAGATCTTACAAAGGGAAGAGCTGACTAGAGATTTACTGTAAACAATGTTATCTTTTTAAATGACTCAAATAATATATGGGTATGTTTAAAAATTCAAACAAAGTCTGTTTACTGTATTCCGTTGTCCCATTCTTTTACGTAAAGCTGTGCAGTGTATCTTCCTCTGTGCTCTGAAGGGACAAGTCTCTAATTCGAATTTCACTTCACAGCTATACAAACATTCCAAAAATAGAAACTTCTATTTTGTAGAAGGTTAAATTTGAAAAAGTACAAATCTGAATTTATGAGATGAAATAATGTTTTCAACATGCTTACACATCTAATTTGAAGGCAGTGTTTGTATAGATAATCTAAGAAGCCTACAAAATGTCAAGGCTATCAAAACATATTCCAGCTTGACTGACAGAAAATTTCCTTTGCATCCATTGTCTATGCAATAATCCCTTTCTAAGAATACAGCTGACATATATTCTTTTAAGAGATCAATAATTTTAGAAATGCTCCATCATCGTTTAATTAAGAAGTAGACATCACACCCGATACAAACACACACACACACAAACATATTATACATGCATCTGTACATACTATTGTAAAGATTTAGAATTTTAGCCCACGATTGTACTTCATCTTTAGATGATCTTTCAAGTGGACATGGAAACATTTTTGCATGTTTTATAGATCTTCAAAATTAGATACACCATGTGGCATATATCAATATATATTTTAAGAAATTGAATGTAGAGGGATTCACACCCCCATCAACTAATCTTTTCTAGGACAACCACTTTTTAAGGCAAGGTTTGTTTATTTTTACTTGTTTGTGTGTATCTGTGTATAGGTATGTGTAGTGAGTGCAGTGTTCTCCATGACTACAGGAAGGTGTCAGAGCTGGAGTTACCAAAGTTGTGAGCCATCTGACTTGGGTGCTGGGAACCAAACCTAGGATACCTAGAAGAGCAATGTGAGTTTTCTTGGCAAGTGAAACATCTCTCCAGAACAAAGCAATCATTTTTTTCTAAACAAAACACTTGGGCCCCATAAATTAGAATATCTTTAGTTGTCTTGATATCTACCAAGTTTCAAATAATAGAAAACACTACTCTCTGGATCTTTCCATGACTTTTTGTGTTTCACCTCTCATTTTTGTTCATAGAAAACATCACCATGTTGTATATATAAAAGTATAAACACAACATACTTTCACACTTTGATCAGCATGCTGGGTATAATGTGTAGTGCTGGGTACCGACCCAAGGCTTTCATATAAGCTAGGTATGTGCTTACCACACCAGTTTTTCATTTCAGCCTAGAACTGTTCCTTTTTACAGCATGTATATATTGTCTGGGCAATGTATAATTTAAATACTTTTTTTTTTCCCTCTAAGAAATCATGCATTCTCTTGCAGTTTTTCAGTTAAGAGGAAAATGTTGAGCCGGGCAGTGGTGGTGCATGCCTTTAATCTCTGCATTTGGGAAGCAGAGGCAGGCAGATCTCTGTAAGTTCTAGGCCAGCCTGGTCTCTGAGAGCTAGTTCCAAGACAGGCTCTAAAGCTACACAGAGAAACCCTGTCTCCAAAAAAAAAAGAAAAAGAAGAGAGAGAGAGAGAGAGAGAGAGAGAGAGAGAGAGAGATAGAGACAGAGAGAGAGAGATTGAATATCTGGATAATTAGGGAAAGAAAAGTAGTAGAAGAGGAGGGCAAAGCTTGGTTATTTATTTGTTTATTTGCTTATTTATTTATGTATTTATTTGTTTGCCATGGAAAAGAAAATTAAAACATATGATATCCTTACATTCTTGGCCCAGCTGGTATGGAAACATTATCTCCAACTGTCCTCAGCTGGAAGCATCCATGAGGATCTTCAAAGAAAACATTGTTAAACAGCAATAAAGGGAGGCATTACCTTAAATGGTAATGAATGGATTATCAAGTGTTGGCAAGGAACAAAATGACTCTTCATTATGAATGGTTAAGTAGTGAAAACCAATGTGAAGAGATACACCTCTCATGGTTCTGGTTCAGAGGTGATGAATGGGATGTTATATGAGCCTTAGGGGTGGATTGAGAGTATGAAGCCCAGAGGAAGTATTAGGGTGTAACTCTAGCCAGTACCATGATGATGGAACACAGTAGGCATTTGTTAAAATACAATGTGACTACCAATGCAAAAGTACATCTTCATATGTACAAGTAAAATTTAGATTTAAAACATATAATATGACAGCATCCAAATTACATCACAGTACAGAAGAACAAATTAAGGAAGAAAAGATTGCTCATTTACTTTGGGGGAAAATGTAATCTGTAAGCCTAAAAGCAAAGAGGAAAAAAAAAACACTGTTTTTTTAACTGATAAAATATTCTGCAGGGTGCATGAAGTTACAGTATTAAATCGTGATAGCAGAAGTTAAAGGGTTGATTACGATGAGAGCCACATTTCCCCTGTTGGAATGGGAGGTTACAAAGAAGAGGATGAGTGAAGACTTCCAATGTGCTAAGGAATTGGAGTTGGAGATCCTATCCCAAGAACTCATGGTCAGCCTGATATAGACTCAGAGAGGTTTGACACATAATTTTTAGTTCTGCCAGGAGGCAGACCCTAACATTAATAATACCCCTATAGTGACAAGCAAGTTCAGGACTCATACACAGTTTCTAATTTTCTGATCACTATTTCCAGGATCTCTGTAAAAGTGAGTAATTCTGGGGGTAGAGAAAAGAATCCGTAAGCCTGGAACTTTATGACATTGTGCTAATACCACAAGAAATAAGTACCCCAAAAGCAAATGCAATAGAGAGGAGCATATGCTCATGAAAAGTATGGTGATACAAATGTACAATCCTAATCCTAGCATTGTGGATGCAGAAAGAGGGAAAGTGAAGTTCAAGGTCATCCTCAGCTACATCGGGAGTCTTGGGCCAAAATTATCTCAGGGCCCCTACCTTGGGGCCCATAGGACAGAAAAAAGCCTGACTCAAGTTTGATGGAACTGACTGAGGCTGAGACAGCAAAAACCAAGTAGCCGCCCGTCCAGCCAGAGGGAGGGCTTGGCTGCCCCTCATTGGCTAGAGGTATTTCCACATCACATGACATCACTAAACCTATCTAAGCTGATGCTCACAGTAATAAATTGAGTTCCTGCTTTGACTTGACTCCTTATCACATCTGATTGTCCTGTGTTGTGGGGCTGCAGAACTGATTGTCCTACACCATGGGACTGCAGATCTTATTGTCCTGTGCCGTGGGGCTGCAGAATAGGCAAATAGCATATTCACCTTTCCCTGAGGAATAAGAAGGCGAAGGAGGCCTAGCAATTGGTGCCCAACGTGGGGCAACTGGTCACAGGAAAAAGTGGTCTTCAAGGTGAGTGGGACCACACGATAGGTAACACAACTTCACAAAAAAAAAAATGACCCAGTGCTTAAGGCATTGAGATATAAGCTAGTCTCCCAAGGCCTAGAATTGTCAGACCACAATGGGATCCAAGCATGAGAGGATATAATTGCCCTGGCCTCCTGGATACCCACTGGGAATCTTTTCTCATGGGTCACATGGAACTGGGTGGAGACTCTAGTCAGAGACCAGGAGAAGTCTAAAGAATCTGAAAATAACCAATTGGCTAGGAGGGTGGGGAAGAAGTTGATAAGCAGACAGCAGGAAAAGGTCAAAGATCAGGAGAGGTCTGAAGAATCCAAAAATAACCAATTAACCAAAAGAACGAGAGAAAAAAAAAGACAGACAAGGGAAAAGAACAAAAATGGGCACAATTTACTGAAGAGTGGTCCGGGGGAAGGAATAAGGCAGACAGAGGCCTCTGTGACGAGGAGTGGCCACCTCCTTATGCCCCCAGCCACCCTGGAAAGGATAAAATGGGAGAGAGGAAGGAGACAAATAAGGGTGCTTCTATACTTGCGGGAAGAAAATGAATATACACTTGGGTGGGGCCAGACAGAGGCAAAGGAAAGTTCAGGCCTCTGATCCTCCCAAGATTATCTGCAAACCTCCTAGGACAGAATTTGTTAGAACAAATGGATGGTGTTATTACCACTGACCACCTAGTCTTTTATGATAATAAAACTGAGCAAGGTGCCATCACGCAGACCCTTGACACTTGGATTCACCCCAACAGTAGAGGCTACTACCCCAAAGGTCCCCCCAATTAGGTGGCCACCAGGTAAGCCAGTATGTGTGGAGCAGTGGCCATCACCTAAACTTAAGATGCTCAAGGAAATCAGCAGAAATCTGCTTAAAGAAGGATGGGTAAGGCCCATTATGAGCCCCTGAACCAGCCCTGTGTTTGTGATATACCTAATGGAACCTGGAGAATGTTATAGGACCTACGAGGAATCAATGCCCATATAGAGCTAGTAGGGCCCCTTTAAGGGGCTCCCTTTGGGTCCCAGCAATCCTCTCCCAGTTTCACCTCACTGTAATTGAACTAAAGAACTGCTTCTTCTCAATTCCTCTTCATGAGAAGGATTGTGAAAAGTTTCCCTTTTCCATTCCTACAGTTAACTCCTCTCAACCTGATGAGAGATACAAATGGCCTATTCTCCCACAGGGAATGGCCAATAGTCTGACCATTTGCCAACAATGTTTTTATAGCATCCTCTTTCTTTATTTTGACAAAGATAATACCCTCCTATATGTTTATATAGATGATCTAATCATTGAGTGTTTGGAGGAATCAGGGCTAGCTCCCTGGGTAACCACTATTGTTGATATCTTCCAACAACATGACTTTAAGATAACCCCAAAGAAAATACAAAAGGTATCCCCATTTCATATATTGGGATCCCAATTAACACTCACTCAAGCCAAAGTGAATGGATTCCAATTAATTCTGCCTGAGACTCTCACTTTATCGGGGTTACAAAAGATACTGGGATAAATGAACTGGATAAGGCGCTGGTTGCCTGTAGAGACTTGAAGACTAGATGTGTTATATGATCTCCTAACAGGGGGGCAACCTTATGAAATCATTTCCTTGCCCCTTGAGGGACGTTAGGCATTCACTGAATTCGTCAACAAGCTCCATCAGGCTCCTTTGGTGAGATGTAATCCTAGCATTCCAATGCAAGACTGAATATTATTAGGGAAAAAGACCATGCTGACTGCCATTATTCAGCAGTCACAACCACTAGAATGGGTACACACCACCCTGGGGTGCAATCAGGGACATGTTTCTCTGACATTATGGAAAAGATCCCTCTAAATTAATAATTCCATTCAAAATTAAGGATTTAGAATGGGCGGCCAGACGTTGTTCTCAATTAAGCCTCTACCTGGAGGGATGTCTGGGAACCCTGGATACCCACTTTGGGAAGTCCCGATTAGTGAAGCTATATCATGAAATATACTGGGGAGTCCCCTAGTCTTTTTATCTAGGCCCCCATCCAAAGCATTCACTGTTTGCACAGATGGCAGGAAGAATGGGGCTGCCTTTGTAGTTTTCCCTACAGGGGGGACCAAGACAAAGATTACCAAAATTCTCCCTTGTGGGGNCTCCCAGTTTCACCTCACTGTAATTGAACTAAAGAACTGCTTCTTCTCAATTCCTCTTCATGAGAAGGATTGTGAAAAGTTTCCCTTTTCCATTCCTACAGTTAACTCCTCTCAACCTGATGAGAGATACAAATGGCCTATTCTCCCACAGGGAATGGCCAATAGTCTGACCATTTGCCAACAATGTTTTTATAGCATCCTCTTTCTTTATTTTGACAAAGATAATACCCTCCTATATGTTTATATAGATGATCTAATCATTGAGTGTTTGGAGGAATCAGGGCTAGCTCCCTGGGTAACCACTATTGTTGATATCTTCCAACAACATGACTTTAAGATAACCCCAAAGAAAATACAAAAGGTATCCCCATTTCATATATTGGGATCCCAATTAACACTCACTCAAGCCAAAGTGAATGGATTCCAATTAATTCTGCCTGAGACTCTCACTTTATCGGGGTTACAAAAGATACTGGGATAAATGAACTGGATAAGGCGCTGGTTGCCTGTAGAGACTTGAAGACTAGATGTGTTATATGATCTCCTAACAGGGGGGCAACCTTATGAAATCATTTCCTTGCCCCTTGAGGGACGTTAGGCATTCACTGAATTCGTCAACAAGCTCCATCAGGCTCCTTTGGTGAGATGTAATCCTAGCATTCCAATGCAAGACTGAATATTATTAGGGAAAAAGACCATGCTGACTGCCATTATTCAGCAGTCACAACCACTAGAATGGGTACACACCACCCTGGGGTGCAATCAGGGACATGTTTCTCTGACATTATGGAAAAGATCCCTCTAAATTAATAATTCCATTCAAAATTAAGGATTTAGAATGGGCGGCCAGACGTTGTTCTCAATTAAGCCTCTACCTGGAGGGATGTCTGGGAACCCTGGATACCCACTTTGGGAAGTCCCGATTAGTGAAGCTATATCATGAAATATACTGGGGAGTCCCCTAGTCTTTTTATCTAGGCCCCCATCCAAAGCATTCACTGTTTGCACAGATGGCAGGAAGAATGGGGCTGCCTTTGTAGTTTTCCCTACAGGGGGGACCAAGACAAAGATTACCAAAATTCTCCCTTGTGGGGGATCTGCTCAATATAAGGAAATGATGGACATATATATTGCCCTACAAGAGGTCCCAGAACCCTGCAACATCTATTCAAAGAGCTCTTATGTGGTGAACCTACTGCCACAATTATGCTATGCCTATATCAGATTGGATGCTAATCCTATTTCTTCCTTGATGATACAACTTGGATCATTCTTAGAAGGTAGAAAAAAACCCATATATATTCAACATCTCAGAGGACACCAAAACCTCCCTGGCCTTATTTCCCAAAGGAATGCTGCTGTGGATGCTATAGCTTCAGGGGCCTGCCTCGTAGAGGTCTCAATTCTGCCCATACAAAATATTACCCAAATGCATGACTTGACTCATGTCAACTGGAGAGAACTGAAATACCTATACCCCCATGTCCCAACCGGGAGTGAACCCAATATCATCTGGCAAACAGATGTAACATATTACCCTCCATATAGCAAATTAAAAGATATGTTTGTGACCGTAGACACATACTCTAAGGCATGCTGGGCTACTACCCACTCAGGCAACCCATGCCAAAAGCCACTTCTTACAATGTTTTGCTACATTGGGACTACCACAACAGGTCAAGACCAACAACAGCCCCTGTTTTATAAGTAAAACATTAAAAGAATTCTTCCAGAGATGGAATATATCTCATACCACAGAGATCCCATACAACCCTCAGGATCAAGCAACTGTTGAAAGACATCACCAGTATCTCCAAGAGGTCTTTATAAAACAAAAGGGGGGGGATCTCCCACCATCTACAACTGCAAAAGGCATTATTAACAATCAATATTTTAAATTTTCAAAAATTAGATGAACAAAATAGATTCCAGAAACATTGGAGATCCCTACCAATGAGGCCCTGCCTAAAGGTTAGGTGGAAGGATCCACTCACTAACAAATGGAGAGGCCCAGATCACTTGTTGACACATGGCCGAGGATATGGATGTATCTTCCCAAAAAGAGGGAAAATACCTATATGGCTATCTATTCGTAACTTAAAATTTCTTCCCTTCCCTCAGGACATTGGGGAAAATCAAGATGACCAATAAAGAAATAAAGAGATTATGGTGGACAACCCTTAAAGTCAAACACAAGAAAAGAAAAATAACCATTGTCCAAGGGAGAATGACCCTTGAGGAAGGTGTTGCCTGTCAATCTATTTCGGATGGCTCTCCCAGTGGTAATCATGTTAACTCTTCTTATGAGGACCAAGGACCAGACAGCTAGCCAGCACCAACCACAAAAGGTGATATGGATCATGTTGAGCACTGTCACTGGAGGGATCCTAAACCAGACTTCTCAGATGATGACACTCTGGACATGGTGGCCTGACCTGATGTTTGACCTCTGCGATTTGGCATGTGGGAGCTGGGATGTGGGAGACTGGATTCTGAGGATGGAAGAGAGACCTGAATGTGGAGGCTCTTGGGGGTTTACCCTACCCCAGGCATCTTACCCTAATTAACCTGGGTGTCCACATTGTCCTTAGAAGACATGCCCTCCTGCAGACACCCTTTTATGTATGTCCAGGAATCAACCAAACTGCCTCTGCTATTAGACACTGCAGTGGGGGGAGGGCTCTTGATTACTATTGTTCTTCCTGGGGATGTGAGCAGACTGTGACTGGACATTGGATAAAACAACATGGATCTCCAAATATAATGAACTCCAGGGTCTCCCAGAACCCCCTATATGGAAGTTGCACTCAATTTAGATGCAGCCCTCTGATACTAAAGTTTACAGATCAGGGGAAGAAAAGGGACCTATCCTGGTTACCTGGGAATATGTGGGGATTAAGGCTATACCAAAAAGGATACGATCATGGCCTTATCCTCATGCTTCACATGGAGATACTTCCTGAGGACCCTCCTTGGTTTCTGGGGCCTGCTTTCAATCTAATGCCCATTAGGGACATGCCTATATATACCTCAACTTTACAAACCTCAACATCAACTTTACATACCTCAATCACCCCATCACCTACCCCAAGGTATCTTTCACCAAGCCACCTAGAGATGTAGGGGCATTAGAAGCCTCACCTTATTTGGTGGAGACCATTAAGATGCCTTTATGGCTTTAAATCTTACCAAACCTGAAGCCACTGAGGTCTGTTGGTTTTGCTTAGGGTCACTGCCACCCTACTTTAAAGACTTTGAGGTAGGTGGCTCCTATTAAATACTAGATAAAGCTGATATTTGTAGATGGGAAAATCCTGAAATGGGGGAGATGTTGGACTAATTATCCCCCTTTGGTAGATGACACCAGACACCCTCTTCTTAACCTCACTTGTGACGTGGCTGGTGGGTCTAGAGCTTTATGGATGGTGACCAAAGATCATGGGTATTTTTGGATCTGCCAAGAGACAAGGGTTTCTCCCTGCCTGTCTCACCCACCCATCATTCAGTATAATGATATTTATTTGCTTGCATTAATTTTCCCTCATGTGCTTTACCGCACACAAGAAGAATTCCTGGCCCGAAGGCATAAGAGCCCATAATGGCCCTGGCTGTCACCAGGTTGCTGGGGCTAGGTGTGGCCAGGACTGCCCCGGGCACCTCATCCCTGGTGATTTTACAACAAGAAATGGGAATAATTTGCTCACAATTGACAGTGACCTTAGAAAAGACGGAGAATGCATCACGTTATCTACAAATGTCTTTGGAGCAAGGGTAACCTTACAAAATAGAAGAGGCTTGGACTTGCTGTTAATGGAACAGTGATGTAGGAGGGTCATCTGTCTATGTGTTTCTTTCATTGGTTAATAAAG
>LOEQ01001102.1:356630-372251 GCA_001685075.1 Bramus lutescens | reverse complement strand
TGATCTTTCAGCTTTCACCCCCTAATATCTGACTTGGGGTTTTTATTATTAAGAGCAATTAGAATTCGCGCTGCAATCTAGTATCATACTGGCCATTGTTTTCATAGGATTCACAGCAGGGTGAGATTATTGCTTTCTTCTTTCCCTTAACAGCTTGCAAAGTACTTTCTTGTACTATGGGTAGGAGCTAGACCATAAGATTGAAACTTCCAGGTTTGATCCAGGTGAAATTGTCTGACTCCTGCGTGCTGGCGTGAACAACAGATGTTAAACTAATCTGCAACTGGACGGAGTACAGAGATCAATGGATTGCGGGGATCCCAGCCCCAGTGGATATATATGGAACACAGGTCCTGTATCTTTGAGTTGTGGAAGAGTGGGCAGAAAGACTGTAAGATCTAGAACACCAGGAATTTTGATGCTTAACTACACGTTTTAGAAATAGCTGCACAAATAGAACCGAAACAGCTGAGTGGTTGTAGCACACATTTTTAATCCCAGCACTGAGGGGGTAGAGGCAGGTGGATCTCTGTGAGTTTGAGGCCAGCCTGGTCTACAGAGCTAGGTTCAGGACAGCCATAGCTGCACAGAGGAACGCTGTTTAGAAAAACCAAAGCTCTAATAAACAATGGTAATATAAGTAGACACACGAAGATGGAAGGGGAAATACATGGGATCTCATCCTTACAGTAAGAATTCCAGGCAACTGTGACTGCCGAGAGGGAGAATTAACCTCTCCTAGGGATGAGCATCTGACTGGTTGTCCATTGCAAAGTGGTCTGCCCTGAAACCATAGAAACAAGCAACAAAAATGAACTTGGCAGGCTTTAATTATATATTTGTGCTCATACGTGTGTATGAGCCAAATATATAAAGATATAAATATATAAGTATATAAATGCAGGTCACCATAATCAAACAAAAAGAGGCTAAAAGTTTGAGAATCAAGGGGAGGACATGAGAGGAGGTGAAGGAGAGAGGGGACATGGGAGAGGCTCGAGGGAAGGAAGGGAAGGGGGAATAACTGATGTAATTACATTTTAATTAAAAAGTAAAAAAAAATTAAAATTGAGGCACTTAATGTATTCCAAGTCCATCCTTTCCCTGATGAGTGTAGTGTCCACTGGATCCAAAGCGCATCTTCTACATGGTACTGTCCAGCAGACTGTTTAACTGCTGTTTGAAATTGGAGAGTTCCTTGAATGTGAAAAGCTCTACATTAAGCTCTTAAAGATGATATTGTTGGAACACTGGTTCATTTATTCCACATTGCACAGGATAGATGAGCAATATGCTCCACATAGACGACTTATTAATTTCTAGTTCATTATAAATTGCTATCCTATGAGCTTACCAGTCCAGGAGGATGCATTATCATATACACAGTTATATGGTAAAGGCATGTCATAACAAGGGAAACAGATGTATTTACAGGACTTATCTAACTAGCAATTCCTTCTGGTAAGCTGGGATTCTGTTTTCTGGGTGTATTTTATTTTCATTTGGAAGGATTTCATCCACCCCATTGCACCATTCATTAGCTTAATAAGCACCATTTTATTAAAGTTCTGGGAATAAAAACAGATTTAGAGACTGTTAGGCAAGAGCTCTACCACTGACCTATCATGCCAGACAAAATAAGAGTCCCCTTTTGGCTTCCTCTTTCTCTACCCTTGCATAGTTGCAGCCAAGGGAAGAACCTGGGTCATGAGACTTGCTCCAGAGGACTTTCTTCCTATGTTTTGTGCCCCAAACCTGACAAATGTCAATTGAACTGGTAATTGAATTGACAAACATTGTGCTAGTTCTGGAAATGCAGTTATAACCAATAAAGACGGTGATGTTGTCAGCACTTAACTTGCATTTTAATTTCCAAGCTCATCCATTAGGTTGTATTTGTTTCTCTCATTAACTAAAAGCATTTCTCCCTATTTTGTCTTCTTTACTTTCTCTAGGGCTCACTTCTGTGAAAGTTTAAAATCCTGTATGTGTGCGATAAATCCTTCCTCAGAAGTCCAGTTTAGGTTTTCCAAAAAAAAGTCTTCAGTCCCTGTCACTTGAAAGCTCGTCTCCCATAATTCACAACCCTAGGCATCTTCACGCAAATCAAAGTTACAGGAATCTGAAAATTATGTGTGAAGTAAACACATTTATTTTATCCTTGGTCAAAGCACAATCGGATTTTAAGATTGATGCATCTCCCACCCCCTGTGTTGGAGTAAGTCAATTCAGCTAATTCTCTAAAAGCAAAACTGGTGTGGGAAGGGCCTTCTGTCTATGTGGCTTTTATTGGTTAATGAATAAATCTGTTTTGGCCAGTAACTTAGCAGAATAGGGGAAGGCGGGGAGTTCCAAGCAGATAGAGGAGGAGAAAGAAGGCAGAATCAGTGAGAAGCCATGTAGCTGCCACCAGAGACATGGAGCCTGCTGATACTTTGCCGGTTGGCCATGACATTGTGGTGATGCACAGATTAATGAAGATGGGTTAGGTTAGGGTATAAGAGCTAGCTTGAAATATGCTTAAGCTCTTAGCCAAACAGTATTACAAATAATATGGTTTCTGAGTGATTGTGATTATTTCAGGTCTGAGTAGCTGGGAATGAACAAACAGCCTCCAACAACGTAAAATAAAACAAATACTACCAGCAGAACTTTTAGGTGTCTATAGGCCATTGTTTATTTGATTTTACACCTTTCTCTTTCTATCTACAAGTTGAGGGAAATTTGGCTTGACTGAATTGTATGCTTGTACCTGTTCTGTTCCTCTCCTCCTGAGCCTTGCCCACTTATCAATGCCCTAAGGTTAAATTTTCTATCTCTGATGTGCCACTGTCAGAGTTCTTGATGTCTACACACACATGTAATTACTGTTTATGATATTAGAAGAAAGAAGAGGGAAACTTCTAATTTCAGGTACCTTGTATGCTTTTGTCTGATTCTGTAGATTTTGTCCAAGGAAGGAGCTTGTAAAAGGACTGCCCGAAGTGGAAATGGATGGAGGCAAACCCCTGCAGAGGTGGCCTTACCTAACCATGTCACCTCTCAGCAGCCAGGACCCCTGTGAACTGGAGAAAGTAGGCCGAATGGCACAGTCGCCTGGAGGCTACAAAAGCTAGACATCTGAAGATGCTTTCTTGTTTCAAGGATATGCCTAACCTACTTTAAAAATATCCCTTTAATGGAGACTTTAAAAGGAAGTTCCTTTCTGTTATGAGGCCCATGGATCCTTAAGTGGTTGGTTCCTTTGTGAGCTTGAGTGACTTCAAAGTGAAGTATCATGATATTGTTTCCAACAAAAAGGCTTTTTTTTCCTCGGACTTGTAAGTAAATTAATATTTTAAGAAGGCTGATTTTATGCTTTTAAACACTGCATACCTGGAATTTCTTTACGGAGGATGAAGGAACACTTAAACACATCACCGTGATGCACTTAAAATTCTGCCGGCAAAGCTTTATGGATACAGATGACACTGTCAGATATATACCTTCATTGTAAGAACCCTACGACTTGTACACCTGCATAAGGGCTGATTCCCACTTCGTGGGGAAACGGAATCATTGCTACTCCCATCCTTGCTTGTCTTCGTGGGAAGCTAGACCTGAAAGCCATTTTCTTCACTCTAGATCCACTAGACTCAAAAATCTGTTAAACACGTTCTTGTCCTGATAAGAAATCTTTAAACCCATCATTGTTTGTATTTGATGCAGTGCATCTTTGTGTGTGTGCGTATGCGCGCACATGCAGGTGTGTGGGTCCATGTGCATTTATGCGTAGGGGTGTGTGAGAACATACCTGTGCATCTCCAGGTGGAGACCAGACAAGAACCTCAGTTGTCCCTCAGGCACTACCTCACCTGCTTCCAATAGGAGCTGTTACTAGCCAGGAACTTACTGAGTAGTCCACATGGGCAGACCAACAAGTCCTACTTTTGCAAGGCCAGCACAGAGATGCCAACCTTGTGCTACCAAGCCTGGCTTTTAAAGAACGTGGGTAGTAGTGGTCAAGCTCAGCAAAGCAAGCACTTTATTGACTAAGGTATCTCCTGGATCCAGATATCTTATTCTTTACAGGAAAGGACATTTTATATTAACTACACATCTTCCTAGTCTCCTTAAATACAAGCACAAACAGGATCATTTTAAAGGCCTGTGATAGCTTGGGTTTTAGGCCCTGCACATCCTTTTCAACATTATTGAAAGAATCTGGGCACAAGGTTTCTGTGTTTCATGAGAGATACTGTCTGTGGGATGACTGTGAGCAAGCCATGGAGCATGCCCACATCTTAGTCTCTTGTCTGCAGTGTGAGAGCTGCATACTTCTCTCAGTCAAGTCTGTAAATCTGTGGGCTTTTCTTTTTCTTTTTTTTTAAACTCATCAACATATCAATTGTATAGCATCATGGGACTTTATTTCTTCATCAGACCATTTTTATTCCTCCTCCGTAGTGGTTTTGTAGCCCTACTTTCTGAGGAGTTTTAGGGGTTTCAAAGGGCGTAGCCAGTGTGTGAGATCTTCCGCACATCTGTGCTCAACAGTTTAGATGCAAGGACCGTAGTCTGTGGCCCGTTAGCATCTCCAGAAGCCAATTCCATCAAACTTGAAAGGAAGACTGTCCACTCTGCTCCATTTTTGTGTGAAAAGACCTGAGAAGAGAAAGAAATTCATTCGATATTTGATCAGACTTAGTCAATCTTTCAAGGATGGGGTGAGGAAAAAATAACCGACCGGCTTTAAATTATGTATTTACCTTTAGGTGTAAACAAAACTCAACACAAGAACGGTTGAATATGGCATTTGAGGTGACTGCATCTCTCTGTGTGCTGTGCTATTTCTAGGCCCTATGAACCTATCAACTTGCAACGGCAAGATCAGTTCTTGGAGCTTCCATTTTACCAAGGGGTTCAGGGATGTGTGTGATCTATAACAGTGTGTGGAAGATGCATTGGAGGAAAAGGGAAAGATAGAAGAGAAAGGTTATGGTTTTAAATAGGCTTTCAGGGAGGTGACACTCTGAGCTTGAAGTAAGTGAGGGAGGGAATAAAGGAGGGTGTTCGGAATCATAGTCTGATCAGAAGGAGGGTGGATACATATATTAAATAAAGCCTCACAGTCCACTAGTGTCAGCTGTATCTTGGAGGCGAGCGTGACCGCTACTGAAGAGCAAAGCAGAGGCGACGCCCAGACTGAATAGGACATTATTCCAAACACCTGCCATGTGCTTCTCTTTCTCAGTTTGGTGACGGATCTACCTTCTGCGCACATGCTGTTGACATGCATTCTGAATGGGAAGGGGAGAGGTGTGGCAGGTGAACATCTGTTCTAAGTGAAGCAGTCCATCCTTTGGGTAGGAGGGCAAGGTGAAGCTGGGAGGACAGGGGAAAAAACATTGCTGTCATCCAGGTGAGGCCCATTCGATGGCATCTACATCCTAGGCCATATTAGTGCTGAATGAATATACAATTGACCATGATAAACGTACCTTTGACATACATAGCCTGAAGTCCTGGTTGACGCCTAAGAAGTGATTTCTCCCTGTCTGTTCTGGGTCTCTTGAAGAAAAGCCTATGTGTTACCTACTACCACAGCAACTCTTTCTTCTAAACAGGATTTTAAAAATTGAGCTAAATACCCATGGATTCTTAAAGGCCATTCAATTTCCCCACCCATAGATCATTTGGTTTCCGCTTTAAGAATGAGATGTCTTAAAGTTTGTCTTTCCTCTTTATGATAAATATCTTAAATATCTACTATATTTTCTACTTTAGGTATTAAGTCAAAGACAAAAGGATAGGGTGGTAGACATGGGGGATAGATATTAACCAGATATTATATATGTACATATAAATAGCCACACTGAAAAGAGTTATAGAAAGATACAGAAATTCTGAGAAGGAATAGAACAGAGATGCTCTCTCTTCCCCTCCCTTCATCTCTCTCTCCCTCCCTACTCCCTCTCTGTGGGTCTGTGGAAGCCTTCTCTTGGATTTTACCATAGTTAGAGTTATTTCACATCTAGCAATCAGCTCAGGTTAGGTTCAAGTTACCCACCCACTTGTTTGGAAGGCAAACAGGGCTATTTCCTAGTTCAGTCTGAGGGCCAAAGCAGGACATCATCTCCTGGTTCAAGGCAGGGTCGGAGCTTAGGTTAGACCTTGGACTTTTCTTATAGACCCAGTATATATTCCCATATGGCCATATGTGACTTCTCTTAAGTAGACTCAGAGATGGAGGTGGAACTTCCTCATTCAGAGTAAAGAGCTCTGTCCTAGGAGCTGTTCCAGGAATTTCAGAGCGTTTGCTCCTCTCTTGCTTCCTCCCAGCCTACACCTAATCTAGGCTGTCAGCACTACGATAAAAAATATATCTCCAATCTGACAACCTCTGTCTTTTCCCTTTCATTTAACCCACCATCAGCCCCAATCTGACAAACCTCTGTCTTTTTCTTTTCCTTTAACCCACCATCAGTCCAAACTTAGGCTTTTCTAATAGTCTGCTAATCGGTCTCCCAGTTTTTCCTTGTGTGCCTACATAAGGAAAAACTGGCAGGGAGGGGCCATTAAAATGGAAATCCAAGTGTGCTCCTCCCTCTTCAAAGTCCTCTAGGGGAATTCTTTTTGCCATGATGGGAGAGTGGTAACCCTTCCATGAAGCTGGGGAGATTCCAGGGAGCTTCCGGTTGATGGTCCCCCCATCTCTTGATACTTCCAAACCATAATCTAGACTGTGTAGATTCTTGGTTCACGCCAGATGAGTTCCTACATTGGAGTCATCCCCCTTACTGGTTTCTTTGTATGTTTGTTTGTTTGTTTTGCCTGACCCGACCCTCAGTCATTCTATAACTCAGTCATTCCATAACTCTTTTCTTTATTGGGAAACTCCCCCTTGAATTCCATGGGAACATGTACTGAACACTAGTGTGAAATGCCAATCAACCCTCTGCCCTTTTTAACCCCTTGCTTTCTCTCTCTGTATAGCCTGTACCATGTTCAATGTGACGTGCGACGTGAATTTAAGTGCTTATTTTTATGTAAATTCCATAAGGGGACCAAAAGTATTTTATTTGTTTTTAGATCACCCTGTATTCTCAGACCCAAACATGTTGGCCGGTATATAACAGTAGTCTATAAATGTTTCCAATCCTCTTTACCTGACTTATTGATCTTTAAAACTCTGCCTCAGCCAGCTTTCAAAGGCCAGCGCCCAAAGTGCTGCACCAACCCTAGCACTGGACACACCCCTCTGTGACCACAGGAGGCATTTATCAAATACTTCTTGAGTGATAATGGAATAGTGGCACAGACACTAGACTTCGCAAGTTGTTGTTAAGTGGAAATCCAGTATTATGAGCAAAGGCAGGGTCTTTGTGGTTAGACCGGGCCATTTGGATTTTCTCTCTGGCACTTGCCGGTGTCAGACTGAATAAATCACTTAATCTCTCTGAGCAAGTTTCTTTAACTGACAAATTAGGTTAATAATAGGAATAGCTGCCTGGGAGGACTGTTGTGAGGATTATATAAAATGAGAAACGCATTCAGCATCAGATCTGAACTTGTTATCATTGAGATAATCTTGCTGCCAGGGTTAAGTGCTTTGTCAACTTGCTGATAGGGTCCTGGACTTTCTTTCGGCAGAGAAATCATCTGTGGCAAGATTTTCCATTTATGTGTGTACCTCCTACTAAGTTTTAAGCCTTTGAAGGACAAGTTCTTAACTTTTTTTTTTTAAATCTTTAAATTCCCCAAAGCAGCACAGTGAAGTGCCTCAGTGAGTCTGTTTCTGAATCGGATACATTTGAATTAGAGAAGTCCTGTTTTAGAACGAGAGCACTGTGGTCTTGATTCACGTCACTTTTAATGTTTCTTCATATCTGTAGTCACACATGCAAAAAGGAATTAGCAAAATCCGTTTATTCAGTCTTAGTTTTGTTTTTGGCTTGTTTGCTTTTTGTTCTTTTGGAGACAAGGACTTGGTTATCCTAGGCTGCCCTTGCGCCCCTTATATACCTAGGATCATCTCGAACTTCCTCTGATTCCCCCTACCTCCATCTTATAGTTAGGATTAGAGCTGTGCACCATCACCCCTGGTTTATGGGGTGCTTGGGATTGAAGCCGGGGCATCATACATGATAAGCATTCTACCAACAGAGCTATGTCTCCAGGGCTCCTCCCCTGCTTTGGAGGGCAAAATCCATTGTGGATGAGCTGTACATTTGGTGAGAACTGTACCTCCTTGGACAGATTGTCCATGAGTCCAGTCCTTGTTCCCTCCCCCATACTAGTGGCCTTCCAGCCCCCAAAGCTGGTTTCCTGATGTCTCCAACGGGAGCTCTTCTAGCAGCTGCTAGGGAGAGTCAGTTGCAGCAACTGAAGTGGTCGAAATCTTGCTTAACTTTTCAATAGTTGAAGAGCCTGTCTTGGTGACACGTGAACCGAGCAAATCCTCCATTTTCTCTGGGGAGGACGGACTGGGATTCCACGCAGGAATCTGTCACGCAAGTCACGTCAAAGCTGCTGTTCACAAGGCCACATGGCTATGCTATTAATGTAAACACAGCAAACAAAGCAGATCATGAACTTCTTCTCCTGATGTTGGCTCCCTAACTGGAGGCCCAGGCCTGTGGGGCCGTTCTGTTAGAAGCAGAAATGGACCTCACCATCCTTCAGGGGCTGTGCACTTGTGCAAATACAGAAACCATGTGATGAGCAACCCCAAGAGTCTCCAGGGGAAGTCATGCTCCACTAGGTGGGTTACAGGAGGAGCTAAAGGAAGAGGAGACAATTTCAGCCTCTGATCATGGTTTCTATTCTGGCTGGATACTAGAGGGTTTTGTTTCTACTAATAAATAGTCCATGCTCCCAAATTCCAAGCTGTTAATCTCTGTGTCTTTTAGTTAAAAGATATGATGGATGAGAGACTTTTACCTGAGATATACCCAGCTCTTTTGCTCACAATTATGATTTATAGGGGCAGGGGATAAGGGTTTGTAGATAGAATTCATTCTTTCATACAGACTTCGGTGTGGATGAGGTCTGGGTTCTCTATAGAAGATCATGTGAGGAAACATGGAGCTTTCGAGTGAGATATCCTTTCCCATTCTTCCCTGACTCCAGGATGGTAGCTAGCATCTCTGAAATCTCGGGTGGGGGACATTAAATCCTGGAACCTTCTTACTGAATGATGTACAGTGCCTAAATTCCCATGCACCTATGCTCACTACAATAGCTGGTGAATAGATGTTAGTTCCTTTTCTTCTCCCAGCTTTTCTCAGAAACAATACTTGCCTCTTAATTATCGACTTATTTGAATATCAGTTGCCTGGTTCTCTGATCGCCCTTCAGTGTACAGCCCCCGTTTGTGGGGGTAATATTCAAGCTCGTTTTACATGAGCCTTCTTGGGTTTCTCACATTCCACTGTAACCTTTGCTCACAGGTCACAGAAACAATTGTCAGATCTGGGGAAAATTCTCAGACTCTGGATTTGTTATTCCAGACTTGTTACATGCCAGCTCTGCCACCGACTGTCAGGTGGTTTTGGTTTCCCACTCATTCTTTTCCTCATTCTGTTTTACTCACCTGTCGAGCAAGAACAATCGTAGTTTCTATTCCAGAGCTTCTTATGAAAATGAAGAGAGCCAAGCATGAAAGGAGCTTGGGGCGACATATGGCAAATTATAAATGCTAAAAATAAAAGAGAACGCAGAGGGAAAAATTGTACAATCAAAGGCAATGAAATAGGTGTGGACTCAGAGCAGGACAGGATGCCCACAGACAAGAGGAAGTCAAAGATTGAAAGCACACTCTTACCCCTCGGGAGCCGACAAGACTGAAGAATCTGTCTCTATAAAAAGGAATATCTCTGCAACTTTTCTTCTCTGCCCCTCCTCTGTAGAGTGGGGGAGTTCGGTGACAGACTGTTTTGGAAGGAGCTAGAAATATCAGTTTGAAAAATGCTTGGCAACCGCTTGAGAGCATGATTATCTGACTTCGGAGGAAGGGAGAATACTGAGGTATTCCTCTTAGCCAAATTTAGAAAGGTCACAGAGGCCCAATGAATCATCTCTCAGTGGCTTGGAAGGCAGTTTTCCCATGCTAAGTGTTGCTTTATGCCACCATTCCAATTCTACACCCCAGGCTAATCCACCAGGCACCCAGGAAGCTATCCAGTTTGGGCAATGACTGGATATATGCTGGTTTTAATCCTTTAGTATACATTGAT
The DNA here is from genome assembly GCA_001685075.1 of Bramus lutescens. Taxonomy (NCBI): domain Eukaryota; kingdom Metazoa; phylum Chordata; class Mammalia; order Rodentia; family Cricetidae; genus Bramus; species Bramus lutescens. The sequence goes on along the minus strand of LOEQ01001102.1, from coordinate 362,034 downwards.
GGACTGGTCTCTCCGACTTAAACGTTACCCATTGGATTAATGCAGAAAATCCCTTAGGGTCACCCGGCCCTGCCCTTCCTCCACCACCACTTTTGTAAGTCATGAGCTCAACCTGGGCCAAAGCAGTAACATGAAAAGGATTTTGGAATGAAGAATCAAGTCCTTCTCACGTGCTAGAAGTGGATAGAAAACATGGGCGTCTTATTGCTGCTGGCAGCCATTTTAACAAGGCAGCGAGCCTTAAGATGGATGGCAGCTCTGATTGGCAGCTTGGAGGCGGGAAGGGCGGGAGCTCCAAGAAACGGTTCAGGGTGAGCAGCCCGCCCTAACTCTCCACTGCTTCCTCTTTTATGCTAAAGCAAATATATACTTATTATCAAGTTATTAAAATTAGGGTTTAGGCTATTTTCCCACCCCTCCCCCAACAGAACAAAACAAAATAAAACCAAAGAGAAGAATGTTGTAGCTAGGCTCACTCCCGACACGTCTCTATACTGCGCGGTAGGTAGGCGCCTATTTGTGTTTCCGCACTGGCGTGTGGGTATCTCTATTAGATCGTGTATTACTTGAGGACAGCCACATCCTACCTTTTCTCTCTTTTTTCAGAAGCAGTTATCATCGTGTTTTGTAAGGAGCCACAATTTCACTCTTTGTGAATAAATAGTAGTTGAAAATGATATAGAGCTCATAGCCTTCACTTTGTTGGACAGTGATAAAGTCTATTAAGGGCAGCTTTTTTTTTTTTTGATCTGGTGCCATCAAAGTCAATGCCTGGTAAAGTGAATCAAAACATGTTCTTTTAGGACCTTGTCCATCTTGCTCAGGCAGTAGTTGGATATAAAAATCTCCTTACAAAGGAAAGCATTAAACTATGTTTTTATAACATGCAACTGAGTACGCTCGCTCCAGCTCTCCCTCTATCAGGGCTAATTTCAGGCTGTTTACAGAGTGAAGATGAAATTTTATGGGTGGCAAAGGCACTCCTGCGTTAACAAATTAAGTGTGCTCTCCAAGGAGAAAACGACAAACTCGGAGAAAATTGGGCTGTCTGTTCTTGAAATCTAAAAAAAGGACTTATTTCCTCAGGGGACATTCAGTATTTTCATAATTACATAGGAAGGAAAACATAGACCTCTTGGGTATAACATTAAAATAAATTAATTTGGCTGCCTTATTCGTAATGGTTAAAGGCAAATTGGGGCTGTTTATTTCCAGACCCTTCTTACTCAGAAAAGCAGATTTTCCTGTGACCTCCAGCTGAGGTAAGGAGAAGAGCTGTGTCAACTTCTGGAAGATGAAGAATGTGGATGGAGCCAGCTATCTATTTGGGGTTTGTTAATAATAATAGGTAAGTGGCCATGCGGAGGAACAAGACTTTATGTCTGTCTGTACGATCTCCACTTCCCATCACTTCAGTGGCATCTTTTGCCTTCTGTCTTGATGCTGTGGGCTATAAAATGTCCCCCAGCCCTAGAAGGAGGCTGTCTGTGACCAGATTCTGAGGACATCTGCTATCATTTTCCTTCGTCCTGCTCACTATATTGTCATTTTCCTCTCTGATCTCTTTTAACACACATATCAAGTTTCCTTTCATCTGTGTTTCCATGACAGGCCTCTGTTCGCATACTCATATTCCGGAAACCCTAGAGGATTTACTCACCATGCAAGTCTAGTGTTGTGGGACTCTAATTGGTTTTGGAGAAGCATCAACTCATCCTGGCTGTGGATTAAGAGCTAAATGGGGAGGGGTGGGCTTTGGATTCTTATTATTTTAACTATTGACTTTCATGTTTTGTAAAACATTCAGAGTTGTGGATGACCTCTGCAATTGAGCCCAAGCCACCCAAGCCACTGAAAAGTAGCATTCCTTCCTGTAATTCCACCAGCTGAAAATGTTAAAGAGGAATAGTATTAGTGAGATTTTCTTGCAAAGAAAATAGGCTTTGTCCATAAATAAATAACTGTTTTGTGTCCACAGATAGATTTGCCCAAGTGTAGGGGTATCTTAAAAACTTGTGGATGTGACTGTTAACATTTTTTCCTCATTGACATTTCCCTCTAAATTTATTACCAGTGAGGGTATTTAGCTAAGAAGCAACACTGTCTTAACCTGTTTTGTGAACTGTGGCATGTCCACTCAGACAGGGCAAATGATTCTGCTACCTTGATAGCAGAAAACCACTCAGTTGGTTGTTTTACATCTGAATCGTGTTATGCATGCCCAGAAGAATATTTTTGTTGTTGTTGTTGCAAGGCAGAGTTAAGAGAAAAAACAAAGCAACAACAACAACAACAACAACAACAATAACAAAAACAAAGCAAAACAAAAAAACCAGACTAGTCATACTTACAGAAGGGAGGAAGCAGAAAATATTGACCCGAGCTTCCCGTTGGAACTAAGTTTGCTTCATGTCTTGCCAGCTTGAAGATGGTGTAGCTACAACTTAAACGAGAGACTTTTGCCTTGTTATGCCACAGGCCAGAAATAAGTGGCTAAATTCGATGAACAGATTTTCAGGGAAGAGATACCTACTTGTAGAAATATTTTATACTTTGTAGAAATTGTAGAAATATTCTTCCAACACCTTATTTATGTCATGAAGAAAAACTATTTTTGAGTAAAACTACCAATACATTTCTTGAAATCTCCCTTTCTGACCTTTGGGATGAATTAAGAAAAGAGAAGCTGCCTTTCATAGCATAGCCCTGTCCTTTAACCTATTCCAAATAGTTAGTTTTAGACATGATTAACTATTTGACATTGCTACACAAATGATGGATGATATTAAGCACATTACAAAATATTTGCTGCCTGAAAGTAGAGTAAAATACATTTCAGCAATAAGTAGAGCTAGTAGCAGCTGTGTGGAAGCAAAAGAGAATAAAACACTCAAGGCTCATGATTACATCGCTCTTCCCACCACTTACATTGGTGGCCTGATGCATTTTAGGTGCATAACTCTTCAGTCATCTTTATAATCATGTAGCCACTCTGCTAGCACTTACTACAAATATACAGATATCCCATACCATGATACTTCCAACACTGAAAAGTAACAGTCACCGAGGTGGCCTGGAGGGAGTTTTCCCTTCTTGAGTCTTGAATTGAAATTATTCCCTCAATTAATCATAGCACTCGGCACTTGGCAGAAGACCCAAGACAAAGAGCCCACATTCCCTTCAAGACACTAATAATCTCTCTTAGTGGCAAAGATGGGACAAAACAGAAGCAGCAAGAAGATTAATATACCCATCTAATGTTCCACGTTTCCTAAGTTGTACAATTTGGAGTCTGTAGGTGTAAGGATATGGAGAGTGATGTGTAGAACTGAATTTTGAAATACAGGATTTAGAGAGGTATAAAGTTAGGCTTCAGAGATTGTTTTTCCAGTGATATCTGAGTGTTTTTGACTTAGCTAGACTTTCATTTTATTTTTCTGGCATGAACTACATCTTCATATTATCTAGCTTTTCTTGAAATGCATACTTGATTGCATTTTTTCACTTGAGATACAAAAGAAAAGAAATTTGAAGTGGTGGTCCTCCTTCGGAACACTAGAATTCAGATGTCGTCAGGCTGCCTGACTTTTCCTCACAGCAGAGCCCCGCCCCTCCTCCCCTTGCTTTACTGTTGCTTTAACCCCATCAGTATTAGGGATCTAAGGCTGTGAGCTTTCTAATATTTTATCTGCTTAGAAATTAGTTCAGGGTGGTACAAATAGGTTTTGGAAAAATCCAAGAACTTCGACTGGATCTAATTTTGGGGAAAGTTTGTCAACTTGGTTTTCGTTTGATTTGCTGTAAGTGTACATTAAACATGAAATAAAACATATGCCACCTGGCTTAAGAGGGACCTCGTTAAACTGTAGATGGACTCACGGAAAATGTTCTACAGGTTGCATTTTAATTTATTCAAAATTCAAAACTGGTTTCAAAGATTCATGCAGGTTATCTTTCACATTTGATTCCAAACATAATTTTTTGGCTAATTATTGCTTAATCTGCAAAATAAAAATTGGGCATTTTAAGGAAATAGCTTCATTTTAGTTATTTATGCAAAGTATTTCAACCTGGTCTTGCCTAGGTTTAATAGCTAAGGGCCAAGTTTAATTTTACAGTCTGGATATGCTTTATGAGTTTGATCTGTGCTGACTTGTGCAAGGTTAATAAATTCCCTTAAAAGAAACGATGTGATTGGAAACTGGTTTTGTCTTTGTGCATCCATGACCATTGAGTCCTTACACGGTGTCTGTGTAAGTGAAGCTGACTTCACGGTTTTGGCATTGTCAAGTGTCAGATAGCGGCAAGGCCTGGAAAGGTTAGAGTTCACAGTACGTGGCTCCCAAGACCCTGTAAGAGCCGTGTGTGGTCTTCCATCCTGGAAAAGTATACTCTTTCGTTGGTGGACAAGCGGAGGGAAGGATTGAGTTTTGTAAGTGGACAACCAGAAGGAAGAACTCAGATTATAAACTCTTTGGAACACCTGCCATGGGATCAGCTTTGTGTCTTAGCACAAGTGTTTGCATGGTCCCCATGACTCTGTAACCACAGTATGTGCTGTCCAGATGTACTCATAAGAATCTAATAAAAACCGGTTTTATTGTAGGTTCTTGTATATGCACACCACTTGGGACTTAGGTTGTGTTTGTCTCACCACTCAGGCATGTAAATATTAGTACAAAAATATTGAGTTAATTAATTAAGCCATTACAAATTCAGATCAAGTAGTTTAATACTATACAGATACTATCTTATGAAATATGTACGAATAAGGAAAAACTTGTATTCAAAAAGTTTTTAAAATATGCTTCATAAAATTATGACTTGTACTCACCTAATGCTAACAGAAGAGAAATATCTATGTTATTTGAAGTCATGAAGGTCCCTGAAGGAGGTGGAACTATAGCATGGATACAAGGGTGCAAGAAGTAGAGAGATGGGACTTTTAACTTGGAAATATCCGATAAGGTTTAATAGTAGAGACAAAATCAGAACTGAAATAGCGAATTATGGCATCTCGGGATTCCTTTCCCTGCATCAACCTTTTTATCTTTCCTTTTCATCTCTTAAGCACCATTTCTAGAAAGAGTTTTACTTTAAGAAAATCTACGTTTCCAATTTAATACCCGTGTCAAGTAGTAAGAACATTAAACCTCTGCAGTTCACTAAATACACATGTGTGTCTCTAAACTTAATACTGAGAATATTAGAAAATGCCCCAAATTGGCCACGCTTTAAAAGAGGGCCTAAGGGATGATGATTTAGCAGCCAAAGGCACGTGCCAGCAAGTCTGACAACCAGAGAGCCACGTCACCTCATGACCCACATAGAGGAAGGGGAGGAATTGTCACCTGCAGGTTATCCTCTGACCTCTATACATTACTGTGACTCATACACACACACA
>LOEQ01001102.1:340756-352522 GCA_001685075.1 Bramus lutescens | reverse complement strand
ACACACCACACACACATACACACACCACACACATACACACACACCACACACACACACCACACACACATACACACACCACACACACATACACACACACCACACACATACACACACACACTCATCGCCAGGGAAAACTATCTCTCCTGCTCTTAGCATTCCTCAGTTGCTTGCAGTTCTTTGTCTTGGGTGGAGTGCCATTTTCTCCTTTCATGTTAACATGTCTATTTGTGGCATGCTTTCTCGGGTCTTGTTTAGGCAGTCGTATTACTGAGGTACCATGTGAAGCTTTTCTGTCGTTTCTAGAAGATACGGTCTCACAGCAGATTCCTGGTCCTCTGGCTCTTGCAATTTTCCCTTTGCTGTGATAGTCCCTGAGCCTATGAGGAGTTGTATTGTAGATGTGTCATTTTGGGCTGGGTACCTCATGATCCATCACACTTGTTTTCTGACTTTTGACTGATTGTGGCTTCCTGTAATGGTCTTTTGTCTGTTCCAAGGGCAAGTTTACTTGATAAAGGGAGAAAGGTATACTCGTCTGCAGAAATAAGGAATAGTTGTTTAGGATGCAATTAGAAATTATGCTGCTTTAGTAAAATGGCGGTAATGTGCTCTCCTCCAAGAACTATGCTCTCATTAGCCCTGGGGAGTTGACTGGGTTCCTTGTACCAGACATGATTCATCTCTGGTGAGTATGTCTTAAGTCTAATTAGAGAGCTGTTGGTTCCTACCAAGATATAAGTGTGGCTATTACACCCTTAAGGTTAAGTCTTCATTGTAGTACATAGGTATTATTGGTATGGGAATATTGGTTGCTTCACTCACTTGTAAGCTTGCCTAGCGCCTTCCAGTACTGTGAAAGCTAGTCCTCAGGAAAGAGACCTGCAGGTAAGATCCATCTTGGGGGCCTCTGAATCTTATATCAAAAGTGTATGGTGTCTTCAGCACTAGAGACTTACCTTCAACCTCTGGGAGGTAACCAGGAGCAATAGTCTTTGTTGTTTTGGAATCCTCTTAGACTCCCTTGATGAATATGTGAAGAAGGACGACTTTTGTGGGAAGCATTGTCAACCCAAGTGTGATAGCTTCATTTAAGCTATATACGCATATGTCCTCCCTATCTTTCTATATCGCCCTCATCCCTCTTTCCATCAAAGACCAGTCTCAAACAGATTTCATAGCTTCCAGGGCAGGAATGTGAGGACCAGAATTATTAAGCAAAAGGAACAGAGATATAAGTGAAATAAGAGACAGAAACATAGAACAACATTGGGAGGAACGTTCAGTGAAGTCACATGCTTACATACTTCACTCTAAAAGGGGAGGAGGCAGGCAACAGATTTAATTAACACGATGCAAGGAATAGACTTGAATTCTCTGACCTTTGGTCCAGGTGGGGCAGATCTACTTCTATACCTGAAATACTAATTAACCACACTCTTCTTCATAGCTACATCTGTTGTCAATAACTTTGAGAGAGTAAGAATAAGCACAGACTCTCTGACCTCCAGTCCAGGTGGAACAGGCTCACATCTGTGGGCCCTCACACCTCCCCAACTAAACTGTCCCCCCTTTACCCATTTCCCCCTTCAAGTCACTTGGAACCCAAAGCATACATGTTACTTTAAACCTCAGCACTTTGAAGACATAAAAATATTTTATCAACAGTCAGAACTTGGCTTGGAAAGCCAAGAGAAAATTTTAGCCAAGGGAGGGTTGGTTGTATATCCTCAACCAGAGTAAATGGCAGAGGCTATTTATGATTATTGTTATTGGTGTTATTACTTTAGTTAGCCTACAAAATAATATATTTCAGGGCCAAGGAAGTGGATCAGTGGGTAAAACGATTGTAGCACAAGTATGAGTAGCTGAATGCAGATTTTTGGTACTCACATACAGGATCCGAGCATGGTGGGCAACTCCAAAAACCCCAATTGTATGGGCAAGGAGATGGACAATCCCTGGGGAATCATTGGCCTATCAATCTAGCTGAAGAAGTGAGCTTTAGGTTGAGAGAGGTCTTGTCTCACACAATAGGGCAGAGAGAGCAACGGGATATACTCAGAGACAACCTCTGATGTCCACACATGGGTCACACCCTTATGTATGTGGGCACATATGCAGAAACCACTTCTATATGTATATGTGCATATATATACATACATATATATACATACACATGTATATAGTGTGTATGTATGTATGTATGTGTGTGTATATATGTATGATGATTGAATCTTAAGGCCCTTGGCACAGTAGTTGGTACACTATTGAATGTTTCCTAAGCTCAGGGAGAAATTGATGGAGAATGTTTAAAGAGCCTGAATTTGAATGCCAGTAGATGTAGCATGATTATCAAAAACTCAAGAGAGAGATATTGGGTTTCAGTTTGAAGGTCAGGAAAGCAAAACAATCAGCCACTGGCTCTTTCCCCTACCTCAGTCTGAAATGGTGATCCTACCTCCAGGAATCTCAGAATGAGACTGTGTGTGAGATCTGTCTCCTCCTGTTTTATATTCCTCTCTAGTGCTGGGATTAAAGATGTGCCCCCCTCCCCCACCACCAGGTTTCTATAGCAAACTAGTGTGGCTACTGGGATTAAAGGTGTGTGTCACCACTGCCTGGTCTTTAAGGCTGATCAGTGTGGCTGTTTTATTCTCTGAACTTCAGGCAATCTTTATTATCTATTAAAATACAAAAGAAATATCACAACATATAGAGACCATGCTTCTTGTCTTCCTGCCACTGAAGATTGGATTGGAGATTATAAAACACGATTGTGTTAATGGAAAGTGGGTTGACATCTTACTACCAGGCCTACCACGCTGCTAAAAGATGCCTCCTCCCAGGCTCCTATCTGTCTGGAGATGCGTGAATAGACAGAGATCGAGATAGGATGCTTTATACAGAAGGGTGATTTTCCTTCAGCCTCCTCAGTTTCAAATCTCTTCCTCCTTGGATTCACCTGAAAAATACAGAACACTGCCTGGGGCTCATGCCTGGGAAGATAGGAAAGGTAACTGGCAATGGTGCGTATTTGCTTGTCAGGGATCATCAGGCTGTTGGGGCGGGGGGTAGGGGGAGAGTGGAAGTACTAGAGAGAAAATTCCCTGAACGTGGGAACCCTGGATGCAGCAGGACCATAGTCAAACCTAATACAGGGAGCAAGAACTGTAAAGAACAAGCTTCGAGGTGGTGCTGCACTCTTAGAACAGAAGCCCCTGATCCACAGCCAGCATGATGCAATGCACAAACCCTGAGAATTTAGATTTCTGCAAAGAAAAACTGGGAAGGTGTAGGTGAGGTTACAGGGAGAGTAACAGCCAAGGGTATGCCTGGAAAGAATTTTTTTTCCCCACCAACATCAACAGAATTTGGAGATTAGGGCCAAGGCCACTTTTAACTAAGGAAAAAAAAATCAAGACATTCCCACGTCTGCACACCTGTCTTTTTGTGCTTCAAGAAATAAGTACCCACTTGCGCCATGGTGTGTGCGTGGGTAGGTACCTATATAAATCCCAAGGAGAATAGGACTCTGTGAGTGTCTGCCTGGCAGGAATCACACTGAAGCTTAAATTACAGTGGATGGGGGCTGCCCAGAGTAGCAGAAATGGTGAGGAGGAGGAGGGAGGCATAGAACCTAAGAGAAAGAGAGTGCTTGGGGGAGGGGTGAGAGGGGACCCAGCAATCTCAAATTCTGTTTTTATGCAGGCAAGGTTGTTGCTCTGGCAACCAGGGAATTGCTGGCAATTTGTCTAATCTGAGATAAGTCAGGCCTTGGTGTGGAAGAGCGATCAACCTGTACAGATAGCTTAGGTTCAAGATCAAGGAATTTGGGAGACTATGCTAGACCATGACATTTGAGGCGCATTGCCTTGTGGGTTCTTTTTAGGCTCTGTGTTTCCCAGGGCAGCCTGCACTGTAACTGGCCAGTCTCTATGCCTATGGAGAAGAATGCTTCCAGCCGTTCAAGAGTGAGGCAAACAAGGTTGTGTGTCCTGCATCCACACTGAGGTGGATGCAGATTCAGAGAGGAGTATAGAGGTAGATGCATGAGATGTGGTGGCGTGTCTCAGGAAGAGTAGAACATTCGAGGCTCACCCCAAATTTATCAATTGGCACGACATCCCTGCTGCTTTCTAACCTGTAAAATGGGGGAAACCACACAAATTCTCAGGTTTCCAACACACAGTAGTTTCTCTGGAACCTACCCAGCAGATGCATGGTATATGGTAGACACCAGTAAAAACGCTACATTTATTTTGAGGAACGGGACCTTTTTTTTTTTAATTTTCTTCAATGCCTTCTGTTTGCTTCTAGTGTATTGGTATTCTGTGCTCTAACAAATTGCACCAAATTTTATGGCCTGGGAAGCCTAATTCATTCTTCTACAGTTCTTGAGGACAGAAGGATAAAACTGAGATGTAAGGTTATTTCAAAAGTTAACCTCTCCCTCTGGTGGCTTGGACATTCCTCGGCTGGTACCTGGGTATCTCTCGCATTCCATATCACACTTCAGCCCTTCTGTGTGCCTGCCTCATTTCTCCCTCATTTCTCTACAAGGTCCCATTTGCATTTAAGTTGGACCCTGATAACCCAGCATGTGCTTCCCCTCCCAACGTCCCATAGTAATTCCATCTTTTGTTACAAGCAGATTACAGGTTCCAAGAGTTAGAGATGTTATCTTCCCCCCTCCCTGTCACATCTGTCCATATGTCACAAAAAATTGTTATGAGGATAGCAAAGATTTTGTGACAAAATAGCAAAGATAGCAAGTTTGCCTTTATTGTAAAGGAAGTGAAGAAACTACCAACTTAGTTGTTAGAATCAATGGTAAAATCCCTAGAAGATGATCGCCCAAAATGTAACCCAGCATTTGTCAAAAAAAAAAAAAAGAGGTGATTTGAAATAAGGGATGGGGGTCCTTGAAAATGCAGTACACTTACTTTTCAAGTTACTCCAATGCATTTAGCTTTGCGGTTGAATATATAAAAATCCAATTCTTCTGATTTTGACTATATAATTGCTGCTGTGCATCTGGGGGAAAAGTCTTCTGCCATCAGACCTGAAACTGTTGTTAACAGAGCCCTGCTCTCAATTGTTGTGGGTTGAATTATGTCTCTCCAAAAGATGTGTTCAACTCCGCTGAAGGCAAGGGGTGGAAGAGATGTGAAAGCCAGAGAGGACGGAGAGACAAGCCGCTCGAAGATGTCACCGGGTCGTGGCATCAACATTCCGTCCATGACCTCGTGGCGGCTTTCATCTGTATAAGATCTACACAAGAGGAGCTTGTCAACATTTCCTTGTAGATGAGGAAGGAACTGATTCACCCGAAGGGACTCTAACAGTTGTCCTTAGTGGAGGGGCAATAAATACCATTTTCTTTTAGTGATGTAGCTACCACGCTGTACCACAACCACCACATCGTAGTAAATACCTTCTCACTGACGGCAGTCCAGGTAAACTCAGTAGGTCACATACAGAAGGCGGGCTTGAACGTACGAAGGAAACTTTTGGGAAGAAATGGCTGAAAAAAACCAAAACCCCAAACCTATTTATTCCATAGCATGTCTGAAATTGTTAAAGGAGAAATAAAACTTAGAAAAGGTAGGATCAAGTCCCAATCTTAGAGCGTCACAAACGGGAGATCATTCGGATACCGAGCCTTTGAAGATATAATCGGGATAAGACCAAGTTGTAATGAGTTAAGATAGGGACTGATGCAGGAACTGGTGGAAGAGTAGGTGGGGAGCTGGGTGTGCACAGGAAAGGTTCTGCATGGCTGCAATCCCACAATGCATTTCTTTTCTTTTTCTGACCCTGCCAATCGTAACCGTGGTGGCAACTGACAGGAAATGGCCCCACAATTCCAAACATGACTTTATGTGACCAGGGTGCAAGTGCCCGCTGATTTGAGGCCTCAGAGATTCATGTAGAGGTTTCCTTAAGACAAAATGCTTCTAGGATTTGCTGACATCCAGGTTTTCCCATTCTTGGTATCCACGCTGCTGTCTGTGTCTGCCTCTGTGTGAAACAGCAAGTACATGCATGCCCCAGAGGCAGTTCCTGGGCCAGAAACAGATGAGGGCTAAATTAATTTTCCTTCTTCCTTCTCAGTTTGTGCATTCCAGGGTTTGTCAGGGGTGAGCTCTGAGCTTCTGTAGGTGATCCCAAAACTATGAATGAATCGAGGGCAGCCAGAGTCTATACTGGAGACTGGCTGCCTGTCATTTTCCTGAACATTTCCTTATATTCCTGAAAAAAATTTTAAGGAGACAGCTTTATGTTAGCTCTCCTCTTCCAGATCAGTGTGGAACCAAGTCCTACATCCCGTTTCTTCTCATCTTGATGTATATTCTCTGTTGGCTACTGGCCAGAGTCAAATACAGGAAATGACAAATTTATTCCCAGACACAGCTTTTTTGCTGATATGGGAGACAGTTTTTATAGTGACTAATCTTATTGCATGTGTGTGTTTGCACGTGTGTGTGTGTGTGTGTGTGTGTGTGTGCAGTCACATCAGAAGGGATTAATGTCCGTGTCATCCGCACTAACAGCGGTCAACATCTGCTGGCTTTCAGAGCAGGTTTGTCATTCTTAGGGGCTTTGCTGTCCAATGATCCATGTCTGTAATCCCCAGCCTTCAGCAACTATTTATAATATGAATGTCAAATTAGGTTTAACTAATCGGGTTTAATAGCAGCTGACTATAACCATATGTTAGAGAGCTGACTAGCTGCCTTCAGCTGATATGTCAAATGTCAGGAAAAGCCCAGCCCATCCTAAAGAAAATGCCTCATAAGAAATGCTTGCTCTGACCTTCGAGGAGAAAACATCTCAGCTTTCTCGAATTCTGAGCTCCTTTTGGTAAAGAGGTCAACTAAGCAGAAAACAAAAACAAAAACAAAAAAACAACCTTTTTGAAAGCTATGTAGCAGTCGCTCAGTATTTGAAGCAGTCATTCTTGGTCCTCAGGTGAAAGCTGACAGGAAAAAAAAACCCCACAAATCTCAGAGCTGTCAATATTCCACAATGCTTTGTTGCATCTGCTGAACTGGCCTCAGCCCGAGACCACGCAGATGAGAAATATCGTAGGGTCTGGTGATTGACAGGTACTGAGAGCAGTATGGCATGAATTCAGCCCATCTTGGCAAAAGCAAGCAAGAGCAGGTAGGGAGTCCCACGCATGTCCTTGCAGTAAGGTCCACCACAAATCACAGGGCAGATCTTCCCCTACAGAAAGACCTTCTGTCCATTCATTCTGAAGTTCAAGATTGAAGAAGAAAGAAAGCACCATTGCTTTGGCTTGGACAAATGCATGGTCGTGCAATTAGCTTGAAACTGAGCAGGTAAATAGCATGCAGACTAAATTATCACGTAATAGTTTGCAATAAAGAGAGATGTTTGGTGCTGTGGGATAATGCTCTTGTACACTGTAAAGATTTGTCACTCCTATTGGTTTAATAAAATACTGATTGGCCAGTAGCCAGTAGTGGGGCAACCAGACTAGGAAAATTCTGGGAAGAGGAAAGGCAGAGATGCACTCACCAGCTAGACTCAGAGGAAGCAAGATGAGAATGCTTTAATTAGAAAATTACCAAACCATGTGGCTAAATATAGACAAGAATTATGGGTTAGTTTAAGCTGTAAGAGCTCGTTAATAATAGACCAAGGTCTGAGCTAATAGGCCAAACAGTTTATAATTAATATAAGCCTCTGTGTGTTTCTTTGGGACTGAACAGGTCAGTCCCAGGACTGGGCAGGTCAGCAACTTCCATCTACGGTTTGGTCGCTTTCAAATCAGACCCTGGGACAGAGAGCGTGAGGTTTGAGAGTGGGACATGGAAGCATAGGACAAACAATTGCTTGGTGAAAGATGAGGGAGAGAAGTCCAAGCAATGCATGAAGATTGGTGAGAGAACTCCAAGCAATGTATAAATACACAGTTTGTACAGTCAAGTTCCTGAGTTCTAGGGAGATGGCTGAGCAGGTAAAGTGCCTGCCCGTCAAGTTGATGACCTGAGTTTGGATCCACAGCACCCTCGTAAAAGCTAAGTGCTTGGGCATGGTGGTACATGCTTAATTCCAGCACTCAGGAGCCAGAGTCAGGCAGATCTCTGAGTTTGAGGTCAGCCTTGTCTGCAGGGCGCGTTCCAGGATAGCCAGGGTTGTTACACAGAGAAACCCTATCTCAAACTCCCCACTCTCCACCCCCCAAAGCAAGTGCTTGAGGTATGTGCATTGTAACAACAGCAAAGATTGCAGGATGATATTGGGGGTTCACTGGCCAGCATCAAATACGAGAGACTCTTTCTCCAAAAATGAGATGAGGAGCAACATATACATGCAGGATTAAGTGCACACACACATACATACGTGCACACCCATGTTTGCGACACACAGAGGCAAGCAATTTACTAAAGTAAAATAATAAAATAAAATAAATTTAAATAAAAAAGCTCTCGTGCTTGAAAACATGCAATGCCTTTAATGTAGACATTTTCTCTTAGGGCTCTTAAGGAAAGTATAGACATCCTGACACTCTGACTTTGGTCATATGCTTTCCTAAATCTGATGGAATAAATTTCTATTTCTCCTTGTGGCATGTTGTTACAATGATCCTGCAGAACCAACGACATCAAATACACAAGCAAATTTTGAGAAGTGATTGTATCTTATACAAGATTAGGTTGCTCTAGAAAGTTAATATCCTAGAATTTGCACAGATTAATGATTTCTTGAAAAAACCTTGTATATAAGCAGAACTATGAAATATGCTTATGAATTAGCAAATACTTTTGTAAGCATCAATTATTCTAGCAAAGTTTGTCCTGCCTAAAATACTTAGAATACCTTTAACTTTCTTGTGAAAGCCTAACAAAAATGTATTGTGACATTCACACACACACACACACACACACACACACACTCAAACACACAATACACAGAATATTCTACATAGAAAATCAATGTGAGATTTTGGTGTAAGGGTGGCATATAGAGGTGTCGGAACTTCTTTTTAAAGGATCATTTTGTTTTAAGTATGAAGAGTGAGTAGGAAAACCAATAGATGAAACAAGAAGTAAGCAAGAGATTGATAATGAATATTGCTAAAGCCATCCCAGGATACCTGGACTATAATCTAGTAATAAGACGCCTTTGAGTGGTTCTGGAAAGAGAAACAACTTGAAATCTTCGGCCTGTTACTTATGAATGCAATATGGAAAATAGATCAAAGGGGGCATATCTGAGGTTGGAGAGCTAGCCAATGAGACTCCTGTGTGACAAAGAACAACTCTGAGAGTGCCCTGGGCCCGGCTTACAGTGTATAATTGGACTTTGATTTAAGATATGTGCTGGTCATATTAGTAACAATTGTCATCATATTTATAGCAGTAAATGAGATCGATGAAGGCTATTATGAGTAGATATTATGTCTACATGTTCAATTAATTCTGTATACTATGGCATCTCTATTTTATTAAAAATAACTGGCACTAAATCTTAGAAATATTAAACAACTTGTTGATGATTATATGTGACTAAGGTCTACATGGTAACTATTTTGTAGTTCACATTGTGATCAAGAGATAAAGAAAATTCCTAGCTAGGTAGTGATGTCACTTCATGGAGCAAGGGACAAGGGGGCAGGAGTAGTTTGTGAAGAAGGGGCATGCTCTGAGTTTCAGCCTTGCTGAGTTTGTGGCGTCTGTGAAACCTGTACTGAAATGGGTAGAGAGAAGTGAGCGTGGAGAGCACACACCTCACAGTGGGGAGACACAGATTTAGAAGCCAATGGGACAGAGAAGAGCAACACAAACCTTGGAAGTTTGCAGGATGGCGTGTTGAAGGCATTGTGAACTATCCAGGGCAGGTCCCCAGGAATGCAGACGTGTGATAAAGTCTTTCAAGAGCCACAAGTCAGAGCTGTGAGAGAGAAGAAGATGCTTCAATATGTCTAAATACTTATGAAGAGAAGACAGTGAAAGTGACTGTTTTAGCCCAAATCCTCTGGGAAGGCCAGAGATGTGATCCTTGCTATGACCATGGGGCATTGGCTTAAATAGGAAACATCCGTCGTTTCATTCATTTCAATAGGTCTGCCCTTCTTCCTATGGAAAAGAGAGAGAGGGTATCTAACTTCAGAGGTTAAAGGGCAAAAGCAGAGTCAGTCATGTTTTCTTTGTGAAGTAAGTGCAAGGTTCCATGACAGTGTAGCAAGTTTGGATTCACACCTCTTGGTTATGGAAGGTCACGGAACCGTGGGACTGTCTGTCAAATTTCGGCAGTATTCCTGTCAGAGAGAAGGGGAGGCCCTGGGATGGAAATGAAGCCGTCTTCCCGATGGAGTGATTTCCAGGTGGATCAGACACTGGCCTAACCACATTAGGTGGGTGTTGTGAAAATATATAACAATGGACAAAAGGCCGTGGATGCTGTCAGGAACATTAGACAAGTCAGTGCAAGAGCTCTGGGATGATAGAAATGTGAAAAGGACAATAAATAACAAGGCAATAATTGTGAGTATCTGTCCCAGGCCTGTCATTAGCAAACGGGGCCATACTGTGAGCGGCTCCTAAATTCTCTGGACTCCGGATTTCCATGTCAATGAAGTGAGAATCGAAGTAAATGACTGATCTCTAAGATCCAGTCTGGCCTGGAAGGTGTGTGAGTCTGTCTACCATATGGAGTGGTGGAAGAAGGGAGGGATGGATGTCATGGGTAGAAGTGGGCTGTGAACTCATGGGAGAATTCAGCCTCTCGAATGCTTGGATTCCTGATGTGCTATCTGCATAAAATAAAACCTACTGTGGAGATTCAGCAAGCCCTCAGAACCGTAGTCACAGTTTTACGAGAGAATAAAGAAATAGAGAATAAAAAAACCTCTTCCACCTCGGTAACAGCATGCATCTTTTTGTACTGGGATCTACACTGAGATTTACAAAGGCAGTGGGACTTTGCACAAGTTCACGATGGAGGAAGGGTGTGAAGTAGATGATGGGATTGTAACTGTCAGTCTCCTCATGAGTTTGTCTTCTACACTCATACAGGAAATGACAGTGCCTATGAGAGGATGGTGAATAATTTGGCAGAATGCTAGCAACCCCATATGAGCCATGTGGGTTATAATTCATTTTTTAGTTGATCGTGTTCTCATATGAACAGGATAAAGGGAAGAAAAAGGCACGCAACCTTAAAGGTCAAGACTTTTATTTTTTTGGTTGTTGATGCTAAAGGCTTTGAAAGATGATGCTTTTGGAGGAGCACTAGGCAGAAGTGAAAGGAACTCAAGAAATACAGACTAGTTCTTTTTTTTAATTGATTTTATTGAACTATACATTTTTCTATGCTCCCCTCTCTTCCTTTTCTCTCCCCTTCAACCCTCTCCCATGGTCCCCATGCTCCCAATTTACTCAGGAGATCTTGTCTTTTTCTACTTCCCATGTATGTCCATGTATGTCTTTCTTAGGGGTCCTCATTGTTGTCTAGGTTCTCTGGCATTGTGATTTTTAGGCTGGTTTTCTTTGCTTTATGTTTAAAAACTACTTATGAGTGAGTACATATGATAATTGTCTATCTGAATCTTGTTACCTCACTCAAAATTATGTTTTCTAAATTCATCCATTTGTCTGCAAATTTCAAGATGTCATTTTTTTTCCTGTTGTGTAGTACTCCTTTGTGTAAATGTACCACATTTTCCTTATCCATTCTTCAGTCGAGAAGCATTTAGGTTGTTTCCAGGTTCTGGCTATGACAAACAATGCTGCT
>LOEQ01001102.1:311266-338997 GCA_001685075.1 Bramus lutescens | reverse complement strand
CCAGCCAGCCAGCCAGCCATCCGTTCAATTCACCCACTAGCTCATTCATTTAGCTTTACACTTGATATTGTAACAATATGATTCCTATCTTTTAGGAGTTTTTCATCTAACAAGGCATTATATAGTTATGTATAACCTAATAACGTCAGTTGGATGAGATAAATTCTAATATAGAAAGCGCTGTATTATATAGCTTGTACTCCATATGCATTTCAGGTAGATCGCACACATGGAGGTGGGGTGGGCAGAGTGGTGGTGGTTGTTCAGGGGCCTGATCTAACTCTGCCATGGGATAAAGGACTTCATGGAAGGGATGGCAAAATATACTTGAAGATGCCAGGGAAATCATTCCTGCTGCCATCGTCTCCAAACAGGAGGGAAGAGGTGGATGCAAAGTGTCAGCCCTAGGAGGAATTTGGTTTTTGTCCTGCCCCAAACGACCACCGTTAAATCATTTCTTCACGTTAACCACTTGGCAAGAGGTTTTTGTTTGTTTGTTCTGTTTTGTTTTGAAATAAATAGTTTTTACTAACCACCCTCTCCAGACCACTAGTGCTAACTGTTGCCATGCTAGAAGGATATTCCAAGATATTTTTTTTTTAACATCTACATTTTTCTTTCCGGTACCACTGAATCTCTTGGGTTTTAGGTTTTGCTCTTCATTTACTTGTTGCCAGAGGTAATTATCTGAGGCCGAGGGTTGACAACTCACTGCTTGTGGGTTTGTGAACAGTGTTGGCCGCCTTCTCTCCGGTGATTTCGTGCAGGAAACTCAGCTGTTGCTGCTGCAGACTGTGAGGTTAGGGACACTTTAGGGTCATTCCCCCAATAGTGTTGCACAGACAAAAGTGATTCCTGATCTTTACAGTACTAGATCCTGTATCTATAGTCCAGTTGCTGCCACAGTACAGGTCAAAGGATGCGGGGGCTTGATTCTGAGCATCCAGAAAACCCACAAAACCTCATTGTTAATGCTGTAACACTTTGGCGCAGCAGTTGGCAGATTGTAGGAGACTGGGAAATTCGAAGTGAATGTACATTGTTGGACGTGGACATGTCAAGGACCAATGCCTCATGCCCAGTGAAGTGGCAAAGGCAAATGTTGACAGTGTGTGCAGAAAATGGCCACTTTAGCTTCTTCTCTTCAGATATTTCCTGCCTGAAGACTGCTCTCCTTTAGAGTCCACTACTACCGAGATTAACTAGCCCTGTCTCCTGGACCAGCTGTATGCAGCAGGTCTGCTTCCTTGTTTATCTACATGCAGTGAGCCCACCCCTTCAGGTGTATGCAATAAACACTTTGAGCTTCCAAGTTGCTGAGGTTTCTCCATCTGAGAGCCCAGTCTGTCGGATGCCAGCTTTTCTGTTTGTGTGGATGTTTTGGCTTCATTACCTTGCCCACCCCAACGGGTCAGTCCCTGGAGCCGTGTAGGATGTGGCAGGGCCTAAGAAACAGAATGAGGACTGGAGCGATGGCTCAGTGGTTAAGAGCACCGGCTGCTCTTCCAGAGGACCTGGATTCAATCCCTAGCACCCACATGGCATCTAACAACTGCCTGTAACTCCAGTTCCAGGAAATCTGGCACCCTCACACAGACATACATGCAGGCAAAACATTAAATGCACAGAGAATAAAAATAAATAAATTATTTAAAAAAGAAGCAGAATGAATCAAGGACCAGGGTATGAGAAGGAGCCACTGGAAGAACAAGCAGGTTACTTAAAATAGAATATAATAATTAACTATGTTCAGGGATATCTTTCAAAGTATATCCAAAAATGCGCTGTTTGTGCTTATGTCTTGCCCTTTTCAGAACTCAGAGAAGAGGGCCTGAAGGATTAAGGATTCTTTAAAGTACCTTTTTTTTTAATGAGAACAAACTGAAACTTAGATAAACTCATGAGAGGAAACAGAATGTGGTGCACTCATGATGTGGAGTGAATTGGTTTCCAATACAATGGCCCATCCAGGAAGACTGAGTGTTCAGCAAACTGGGCTATGACAAATTCCAGTGGTTAGTGATCCTCGGTGCGAGGACCATGGCAAATGTCTTAGCCTCTGCCTGAACAACCTTCAAAGATGGACATAGCAAGTCCATCTAAAACTATGAAAGTGTTAGTCTTGAAATACTTCCATTACGCGTGTTTTCTGCATTCTGCACTATTTGTACTATTTGTTGGTGTTCAGCCCTCGACAACAAATGAGTTTTCTGATGGAACTCTGTGAGTTAGTCTAGCTATAGAAGTCAATGAGCTGCTGTTTCTTGCTCAGAGTTCCCAGCATGAACAGCTGGAACTCCTTGTGTTGTCCCCTGTGTGATTGGATATTTGTAGTCCTATGGCATCTTGATTAGTCCGTCGACAGCTCTCTTCAGGAACAGCATATAGCACGGAGCACTTTCCTGGCCTGAGCTCTGCTCAGAACATGACACTGACACTCCGATATTTACTTTGTTAATTATTGTTATTTTGTACAACGCAACCTTTGGAGATATGAGAAACTGCAGGATTTTTTTTTCAAAGTTTCAGAGCCCCTTCAATCATCACAGGAGTGAGAATTCTCTCTCCTCTACAGGGAAAATCTGCTAAGTCCCTAAATTTTCTGCTCAGATTTAGACCATGCAGAGTTCTCTGTTCATATTATTTTCAATAACATCTAAATTTGACAATAAAGGTGCTGTGGGAACTTCTTCAACCAACAGCCTTTAAGATACTGGCCCACGTTGGGTGTGGTCTCATGTGCTATAGACACAGATGAAAAGTGGGTATGGTCCTCTTCATGGCTAAAAGAGTTTTATTTATATAAAAATATCAGTCCTTAGATTCACATTCGAAGACAAGACTCTTCTCCTCATCCTGTGATGAGCTTTGGCCAGCTGTGGGCAAGCAGCCTGCCTTTTTAGGAGCAGTGAAATTTTTTTCCAGCTTCTTTATGTTCTTCAGCAATCATGCATTCATGTCTTGATCTCATTATATAGAGGTAGGAGAATGAGGGGCTAAGAAATAAGAGGATAGATGCTCTTTTCTTGTCTGTATGCCTGTAAGATGCCTTGATGTTCCCAGAAACCTTCACAACATTCATTTTGTCTCCTGGGCAGTCTGATACCTTCTGTTGTACTCCTGTTGAAGTCTCATCCCAGCACCCCTGATTCAAAGGATGTAGGTGTCCTTTTACTCATCTACTTCAGATTCTGGCCTCAGGGCCTGCATGTGCGGCAGCTCCTTCCATACTGACACTTGACAGACATCTGTTTTTCCTGAGAATCAAGGCTTTCTTGGGAATTGAAATAAAATACAGGTGAAATCTAGCAGAACAGACAGACCTTCTCTTGTGTCTCTGCCGTTGACCTCATCTGGTGACCTCTGGGCCCCTCTGAATCAGTATTGTGTGCTTGACAATACCAGGGCTCACTCTGGGACTCTGAAGTCCTAGTGAATCATGCTTCTTGGCTTGACCCCAAGAGAAAGAGCTTGAGCTTCTGCTATAAGGGTAGGGCAGGAGCCTTCTCCAAATTGCCTTTCACAAATCTTTTCCTTAGGTATTAGTTCTGTAACTTTTCAAAACCCATTTCTTAGGGTGTTTGGAGCCTTTGAACCTGCTAGGTCACTTAATTAGAAACTTCTGCTTCCCAGTCCCACAGCTCACTTCAGAACTGGGTGTCTCTTCTATGAAGTCATCCAAATGAAAGCTTCCATTTGATCTCATGTCTGAGCTTCTTTGAAACTCAGCCTGAGATCAAAATTCATTTTCTTAGCATCCTCATGACTCTGTACTTCTCTGAGCAAACTGTCTCACATGTTAATATTCATCGGACTAAGTGTGTTTATTAGGAATAATATAAAATTGCCATGTTGTATGTTTATTAATTCTACTTAGAACACAGTTTAAAGAGCTTGAGGAGTCAAAAACACCCCACGCATTTCTTCATTTTGAGCAGAAAAGAAGAAACGTGGAGGCAACATATCTGATCGCAAGACACATCACAGACATATAGCAACTAACACAGAGCAGCTCTGGCATTAAAACAAACATACAAATGAACAAATGGAAGAAGGAGCCCAGAAATAAACCCACGCATTTAGGGCTACTTTTCTTTGAATCAAAGTACCAGCTATACACTCTAGAGAAAGGAGAGGATCTTCCATATAAGGCTCTGGGAAAATTAGAAGTATTTAACTATTTAATACTAGAATTATTAAACTACTAGAATAAAACACAAGAGAAACATTTTAATTAATCATTATAGACAAATATATTTTGGATAAGACCCTAAGAGTACAGACAATATATCCAAAGGGTGGGAGAAAATATCCATGAACTATTCATCTGATAAGAATTAATATTCAGAACAGAAATATTCTGGTAAAACGAACAAATCGTATGCAGAGATGTTTCTCAAAAGTAGTTGTAAATGGGATTAGAGCCGAGGGCTCAGCTAAGAGCACTTTCTGCTCCTGAAAGGACACTGGTTTGGTCCCAGGGCCCACATCAGGAGGCTCACTAGCATCAGTAGCAACAGATCCAGGGAATTTCTTTCTTGCTTCTTTGGGCACTGCACAAATATGGTGCATATATAGACAAGTGAGTACATGCACACTAATATATTTTTAAAAATTAGACACAAATGATTGACAAATACTTGAAAAAATGCTCCATAACAAAATCCAATAAGTAAATACAAATCAAAACCACAAAGAAATCTTATCCTAATCAGAATGTCTATTATTATTATTAATTGGGATAACAACTGCTGGTGAGAGTGTGGGGAAGGAGGGACCTTTCGATAGTGATGGAAAGTATGCAAATTAATAGTCATTAGTAGAAAAAGCAAGAGGGTCTCAGAAAACTGAAACTCGATAAGCTATACTACTTCTGTCTATCTCTATCTCTATCTCTATCTCTATCTCTATCTCTTTATCTATATATGCCCAAAGAAAAGGGAATATTAAAGAAATATCTGCATTTGCAAGGGTACTGCTTCAGGCCTATTCACAATAGGCAGCTTAAAGGTTATAGGTGTCAACTGGAGAATGAATGGATCAAGAAACGGTGGTATACACATACAATAGATAATTGTCTGGCTATAAAGAAGATTGAAATGCCGAAATTTGCAGCGAAACAAATGTGTTCTCACCTTATGTAAGCTAAAACAATTTGACTCCAAATGATAAAATAAAAGAGTGATGAGTATAAGCTAATATAGTGGTTCTCGAACTTTCTAATGTCGTGACCCTTTAATACATCTTCATGGTGTGGTGATCCCCAACCATAAAACTATTTTTGTTGCTACTTCATAACTGTAATTTTGATAATATTATGAATGATAATGTAAATATCTGTGTTTTCAATGGTCTCTTAGGCGACCCCTGTGAAAGGGTCATTTAATCCCCATGGGGTCGCAACCCACAGGTTGAGAATCATTGAGCTAGTGGAAGTAGAAGGTGAGGGGGTGCAGTTAGATACAGAGAGTAAGCTTCTTGTTTTGATGCTTCTGCAGCACTGTGGGGCTGGGTGTAGTTTTGTAAGCAGAGACTTCTCATTCATTCCCAGCTTCCTAGACCTGAATAATCACACAGAAACGACATCAATCACAACGCTGCTTAGCTCAGGTTCTTTATTAACTAACTCTTATAATTTAAATTAACCCATTTCTATTAATCTGTGTATCAGCTCGAGGCTGTGGCCTACTGGTAAGGATCCAGTGTCTATCTCCTTCAGCAGCTACATGGCATATCCTGGACCCTGCCTACTCTCTCTCTCTCTATTTCTGTTCTGATTTCCCGCCGGACTTTACTCTACTAAGCCATTGGCCCAAACAGATTTATTTATCAACCAAAAAAAGCAACACCTGTACAGAAGGACATCCTACATCATGCTTTCAAACAACCTGTCGTGTACTTTGTTGACGGATTAGAAAAAAGACATTTGAAGACTCTAACTACAAAGAGATCATGTGTATAAAGAGACAGAAGTCTAATTACTTGGATCTGATCCAACATCACATCTGCTGAATTATTACACCACAACCACACCTCCAATATGTACAATTATCTTCTGCCAAAGGGAAAAAATAGGACTTTCTGTTTAGTTTGCTAGGCTTCAGAATGGGAGAAAAGGAGTGTGTCTCCTAGAGTCCCACAGCAGGAGGATTCAGGGCAAAAAACCCACCAATTCCAACCCCAAGAGCATAATTTTGAGGGTTATGTTTACAACCCTGGGATGCCAATTATTTTTCCAAATAAGGCCTTGGCCATGGCACCGTGCAAGCATCCACCAGCATATCCTCACCCCCGCTTCCTGTGTGCTCTCAGCCTCTTCCATCCAGCCAAGGGAAATGCAGTGCTGGCTTCCAGGGAGTCTGTGCAAATGGAAAGGGAATTCTTGGCTTTAGTCCCATATTAATTACCTTTTTAATCCCATGAGAATATACTCCTATCTCCATATATAATCAAAAAGTCTTGAACTGAGCTAAACTCATGCCCAGAAGAGAACAAATCCCTGCGAGCCATTTTCCACCAACCTGTTTTTATCTCCTGGAATCCATCCCCCTACTCTGTGAAGAGATTCCTATGAACGTATGACTCAGTTCCTCCAGCAACTAGGGACTGAGATTTCCAAGGCATATTTTAGAAATAGTCACACGCATTTCCAGTCGTCCTATTCACACAGCATTTTCTGACATACTTCTGAGTGTTCTTCAAAGCCAGTTCCTTCTTCACTCCACTCCCCACTTTCCAAATCCTTTTCCTTAAAGTTTAGGCCTTACAAAGACATGGCATACTCATTAAAAAGAAATAGCCAAGCACAATAACAAAGTAATTCATGATTCATTGAGAGATATTACCATGAATGTTTTCAGAGTATTTTAAAATATTCGTTTAGAATGCACATGTTATTAATCTACCCATAGGAACCACATTTTAAATGCTATTATAACCAAGTGTGTTCAGCCAATGCAACAGCGTTTGACTGGTTGTTGCAGATTCCTTTACTATAAATACAGAAGAGAAGGAATAATTGGCTTTAAATGAATTGCATATATATGGAAAATACATATGAAGGAATTTTGAATACTCGTTTTGAGCACATGTTAATTTTAAACAAATGCTTTTGCTTTTGTCCCATAACTTAGCACTTTCCCTTAAGCTTGGTTCCCAGTCTTCCATATTTATGCTTTCTTCCTCATGCATTTTTTCTTATTCTAGTTGAACATATTCACATATATCACCCTGAAAATGTATTTTTTGATTTAATAATACATCATGGACATTAGCTCATATAAAAATATAGGCATGGATAATTTAAACTTTGGAATTGTAGACTTTGATTTTATTCCACAATAAAAATATGTCTCTTTATTTATTAAACTAGGGTGTCCTGTGGACCGATTCTTTGGTTGTTTATGTTAAACAGTCCCATGAGAGTGACACTATAGCTATAGATGGATATAGTGCAAAATACCTGACTATAGCTGGTCATCCAACTATAAAATGCCCAACATCATCTCATACCTGCCTATCTCTGTCAGTGTCAACTCCTCGAGACCTAAAGGCAGCAACTACCTACCTACAGTTTCTTTTTTACTATGACTTTACTTTTGCAAAGTATGTTATGAAATAATAGCTTTAGCACTGATCAATGCATTGCCATGTTTGAAGTGGTACTAACAATTAATTTGATTACTGCATTTAAAGAACTCTAAACGAAACCTTTCTACTTTGGCTCTTTGGTGTGAAATTTAGAATATTTTGTTGTTGTTATTGTAAAAGCACAATGTTTTCTTTGATCCTCAATCACTATGAAAAACAATGATGTGAAGCAAAAGATAAAAGTTAAAAAATGTTTATTAGAGGTAGGTATTTTTGCCATCTTGATGTTTCTTCTAAAACCAGCAGTGAAGCTTCTGTAATCTAATTATTTCAAGAAGGTGGAAAAATGCATGTGAGACAGCACAGATACAATATCAAACAACAAATATAACCAAATCAAAACTGTATATTTTTTTTGGTCAGAATCACAGCTGGGGGACCGGGAGGATTTCAATTCCCAAGAAAACACGACCATGTTTGGAGACATTTACTGCTCTGCTCAGGAGTTGCTACTGGCAGTTAGTGACTCGAGATCAGAGCTACTTCTGCTAAACGTCCTACAGTGTGCAATACAGACCCCTAGAACAGACAGTTATCCAGCTCCAGATGTCAATAGTGCTGTGGCTGGGAACCATGTGGCTCAACCATGCCAGCTGGTTAGGGAATGAATGCCTCTGTTCGGATGTTAGTTTTGAAGCCATCTGTCACTATTTAAACTAAGTCAGAAGTCCCTCTTAGGTTTAAGACAGGAATCCTGTTCATCTCTGAGTTTCTTTGGATGACCCTAAGTAGGTGTAGCAAAAATATGTTGGACAAATTATGTTGGCAACAGTCTGCATTCTCTGGAGTTCCTGGTCATATCTAATACCGAGCTGCTATTTAGTAGCAAAGAGTCAGTTCTATCTTGGCTGAATGTCAGTCTACCATATTGCCATAGATCTGACAATTGCCTTAATCTTGAGGAAAAATTCTCTTAAACTTTTATCCTAATTCTCTCTTCTGCATTGTTCTGACAAAAAAGTGTCTGTTTTTAGTAGTGATAGAGGCCTGCATAGATATTGATTATACTGTGTGTGCTCATTGGCTAACGCCTCTTGATTGCTTCGGTAGTAAGTTTCTGTCTGGGTAGTGACCTATGTAATTCCACTTATGTTAGCTTTTCATTTGACCCGTGGGCAGCTTTCAGTGCTTATGAAGACTGTATGGAGAGAACACTGTTGTTCTTTACATCTGTGTAACATGAAAACATGGCCTTACTTAGTTGGCCGGAGAGGAGGAAGTCATATTAAATTCACATGAAGGTTTCTATAAACCACAGTTGTCATAAAGTTCTGCATTTCCATGTTATTATTTAGCATTAAGAAAATATTTAATACTTGTGTTATCTTTCTTTTTATCATAGGTTTCTATTTCTTATTTTATATTCCAATTTGCCTGGGTTATAGTTACAGGTGTTCAGCTGCTTGGTCAAATATCATTCTGGGTGTTTGCTTGAGAGTTATTAAAAAAAAGAGATTGGCATGCAAAATTGAAAACTAATTAAGGAATATCGCCCTTTTGTGGGTGGCTTATTATGGTTATTAATATGGGTGGGATTTGCCTAATCAGCTGTTGATTTGGATAGAGCTAAAAGCTTGAGATTGACTCCCTAGGAAAGAAGACTCCTCTTGCCTGAGTACCTGTGCACTGGGATATCAACTTCCTCACGCCTTTGGATACAGACGAAAACCTTTGCTTTGTGTACTTGAGCCTTCCTGCAGAGGAAGACTGTACCGTTGGCTCTCCTGCGTCTCTACCCTGCAGGTCCTGGGACATGTCATCTGTCAGAACCACATGAGCTAATGCCTTCTTACCCTATAGACACATAGATACAGACTCTACTGAGTCTATTTATTTGGAGAATGCTGGCTAGTATATTATTTATCTAAATAATAATAATACCAATACTACTACTACTACTGATGATAATGCTAATAGAATATTACAGAAATTCATTAATCATTATAGAGGATATTTGTTATCATTTATTTGAAGTTTTTCTCCCTTTGTTCTGGAAATCCTCTTCCCATGAGGAATTCCTTTGTTGGAACTATTTTGAAATAAACTCAATCCCCAACTGGAGGTCAAAGAGTGCACATGATGTGCGAATCAGTTCACCTCATCTTTTCTCTACCCCTGGTGATTGGTTCAGGAGTGGGCACACAATCCAGGAGTGGGCACACAATCCAAACAAAACTGATCAGAATCTTTCTTTGGGCTTTCCTCCAGGATATTTTGAGAAAGGGTTTTCTTTCCTCTTGGGTAGGATAAAAGCCAGTCTGAGAATGAATCCAGGAAGCAACGAACAGAGCCAAAAGATGGTAAGACAGAAACTTGACTTTAAGTTCCTGGAAGCAGCTGCGCCCAGAGGCATAGTTACTTCTCTAAGTTCCAGTTCCTGTTCTCTTTTGTTAGACACTTTTAATTGAGTTTTGAACAGTGAAAATGAATTAGTATAGCTTGCTGTGTTTGGGCACTCAAGTAATTTGAATGTGCACATTCACTTGAGGGTGGGATTGCTTATCACAGTGTTAAGAGAATAAATCACACACCTGTGGTACATTCACTTTTAAAATTAAGAAGGAATGCACCACCATACAGTAGTAGATCTACTACTATGATGTCTTAGGGAAATAAGTTTGTTTTTTAAGTCTTTCCTGATTTCTAAAATGGGGGATTAATATTTCTTAGCATACTTCTCGATCTGACTGATATTATTTATGATGTTCACTGAATCAGTTAAGCACCTAAATAAAGCGAGTGGACCTCAGGGAAGATGTGAGCCGTTGTTTCTGTGTTCAGTCCTGTTCTTTTCTGATCATCAACCATGAATTTGAACACGACATTCTTCTTAATAATCGTCATCTATTTAAGACAAAGTGTTGTTTACTTATCTAACTTCAGTGAGATTCAAGTGAGTGTGTGGAGAGGCTACTCACCTCTTTGTGGCCAGGAAGCATATGGGAAGAGGACATAGAAATTATATCCTTCCACTGACATGCCTCCAGTGATCTGTTACCTCCAGTGAGAACCCATCTTCATTTATCACCCGACAATACCATCAAAATATGAACCCATCCATTATCCTAAGGCTGTGGCCTTTTAATACAGTTCTTCATGTTGTGGTCACCCCCAACCACAAAATTATTTTCATTGCTACTTGTAATTGTGCTACTGTCATGAAACATTATAAATATCTGATATTCAGGATGCATTTTCACTGTTTCAAATTGACCCAAAGGGGTCATGACATACATGTTGAGAACCACTAGGAGGTCCTAGCAGTAATCGCTTCGTGATATAGTTTCATGGGATAACTTGATATGCCTCTAACAATTTTTTGCTGCTATCTCTTGGGATACATGGTGTGACTTCGCCACTTGATGATGGCTAAAATGGAAAATTAGAAGCTTCAACTTTCTACTGCTAAAATGGGAAGAAATTTGCTAGTATCATCAGAATGATATAGAAATACTGAAAATATTATGTTTTCTTTGTAATGGCATAGTAATAAGTAAAAGGCAGTGTTTTCTTTAGAGATGAAAAATTTCTAGACACCCATTTTGAGCATCCATTTTCTATGACTGATGGCACAAGTTACCTGGTTTCTTCAGACAAAAGGTTAAAGACCACTCTGCACTCATTGGACAGCCTGTAAAACTTGTACCTTTTCTGCAAGTACCTCCCAGGTAAAGACTTACACTTTTTGCTCTACAGCCCTTGTGGCTTCTGGGGCAAATGGATGCCAACTTACAGATTTTTGGTTGATTAGCGTATGGTATAATTTGCTTTTAGTAAGCAAACTGGGCCGTAGCAGGGAGATAGCAGCAATGGCTAATCTATTGCTGTCATCATAAACTGAACAAAATTTGAGATTGGCTTCTGCTTAGTGTTTCTAGAACAGCCTGATAACCGTGTCAAAGATAGAGGTGTTCAAGGAAATGACAGTAAATAAGAAATTTGCATTAGCAGTTTTGTGAGCCACTTTACCAAGTACAGCTTCATGGCAGATCATTTTCTATTTGTTTCTACTGGCCTGGGGAGTTGTCTAATAAATGATTTAATTGATAGCCTTGTCAAAGAGTGGTTTCTAAGTATTATATAGAGATTGAAAATCCTAAAATCAAAAGTTTAAATTGAACTAGGAAAAAGTTCAGTCTTCCTACAGAACGTGGTGCATTTACACCGAGAGAAAGAGCTTTTTTTGTGCATGGGGAGGGGAATCCTCTTTGCTTGTTATAGCCATCTTTTTCATCAAGTTCAGCAGATCTCTGTCTTTACAGATCTTCCTAAGGATTTTCTCCTCACCGAGGTCAAATACATGAAAAATTTAAGATATTTATTAAAAATCCCAAGATTCTGTCCCTTTAATGAAGAAAGAAGAAAAAGAGAGAAAGCAAGAAGAGAAGGAGGTGGGTAGTGCTAGAAGAAGAACAAGAAAAGGAAGAGGCGGGGAAGGAGACGAGGAGGAGAAAAAGCAGTTAGGCAATAGGCAATAGGCCCGTTGCTTTTGATAGTGATACAGCTGAGAGTTGCTAGTTTACCTGTTAGCTGCCATGGGAAGGCAGACGACGACTCTGCAATTCTTGCAGTTTATCTACATCCAGATCTCTGAAGTTTGTGGTGATGGGGAGATGATTCAAGGTTATTCTGGTGACTATAATGTAATCAAAAGGAAGCATTCAAGTAAAGAAGGTAGGCACGGAAGGGGGAGATATGACAAGGAAAGCCCATTTTGTAGTGATGAGATTACATTCAGGGGGACATAAGGCAAAGAATGCAGGTAGCCTTGGGAGCTTGGAAAAGATAAGGAACCAGATTTTTTCCCCTAGATTTCCTGAAATGAATACAGTTCTTCTGACCCTCCAAGAAGACTCACAGAGACTGAGTTTGTACTTCTGACCAGAATGGTAAGATAATATATTTGTGCTGTTTGGGATTTTGCACCCTAAATTTGTGGTGATTTGGTACAGTAGCAACAAGAAAGTTCTAGAACAGTGAATATCTTCCACTGTGCATCTGCCTTATAAACCAAACCTTTGGCTTGGGACCCGGTAGTTCTGGACCACTTAAAAGTGTTGTTTTTTTTGTTTTTTTTTTTTAATTCCTGGCATAGACCTCAGAGCAGCAGGTAATATGAAGTGTGGTTGAATGCTAGGAAAACGTTTTTGAAAGTCGTCCACTGATTTGTTTCTTTCGTAAAGTATTTTCTCTTTCTTTGTGATCAGGAGAGCCGGCAACACGATGACTGGAGAAGAGTGTTTGCTCAATATTTGGTAGACAAGCACTCAGCCATCTTTGGAAAGAGAAGCATGACTATCAGTGTTTTGCTCATCACCCAATCAATTGAGTTGAGTTGGCAGGAATCTCATTGGTTACTCAGCACAAAGTGGTGAAGCCTGCCGGCCATATCTCCAGTGGTAGTAAAGACAGAGCTGGAGAGCAGCTCCCTCTGCCTTTTGCTGTTGTTTATTTCATGGTGAACTAGTGTAGTTAGAGTTTTCTTTATGCCACCAGCTCACAAATAACAGCACAGAGACTTATTATTAATTATGAAAGCTCGGCCTTAGCTTAGTCTCATTCCACTATCTCATAACTTAAATTAACCTGCTTCTGTTAATCTGTGTTTTACCAAGTGGCTTTTAAACATTCTTTTATTATGTATGTCTGATACCCTTCGTGTGTTGTTGGCTACTCATTGGCGTAATTTGCATGCCTATATTCCTCCTCCTCCTCTTCCTTTCCCTCCTGGGAAGTTCTGCCTGTCTCTCCTGGCTAGCCAATGACCATTCAGCTTTTTATTAAGCCAATCATACTGATACATCTTCACACAGTATAAATAAATATTCCTCAACACCCTGGTGATGATTGTCTGCACAGATGAACAAACTTGGCTTTGCTGTGTCATGGTGGTACCTTCAATGGCTTGTATCTCTGCACAAGTCATACAGTGTCACACTTGGATGCCAAGATAGTTGTATGTGTATGTTCAATAGTTATTGTGCAGACACAACATCCAACAACTTGAACAGGTCCTCCAGAATATTCTACATTGGCTTTACACTGTGCCACTAGCTCTTTTCTAAAAAACATTTATTTCCCTGTATTGAACATATAGCAAGGAATAGGACTCTCCCATCATACTGATGAATTCTTGCTTTGAGGTTCAGGTCACGTTCATTCTCACAGACTTCCTTAAACTCAAATATTGAGTTCTAACCCCCAGACTGGGATCTGACTTCCTTCCTTCCCAGAAAACCTTGAATTTCTTATGATGTCCAAGTAGAATAGATCTACTTTCCTCCCAGGAATTATCTGATGCCTTCATTGAGGGAACTTCTAGGCAAATAGGTACTTTTGCTGCCTACGCTTGCGTCCGGGAGCCTGCTCCATTCATTCTGTTCAGGACCAAGGTGACTCTGACTTCCTTTATGCTGTTCGATGCATCATCTTCCTGAAACATTTAATCACTCATTAATCACTGCATCTAATCCCTGCCTTAACAGGAACCTCTTATGTTTCTTGTGCTCAGTTCTGACTCAGAGAAATGTCTTTCCGTTTATTCTCCGCTTGCTTTTAAAACTCCTCAGAGAATAGAGTGAAAATAGGAAATGCTTTCTTCCCTGCCCACTGTCCAAGTCCTACTTCTCTTGTAAAACATAATATTTATCTTTTCCTAGCACATGCTAGAGGATTTGATTTTTCATCTCCAGGCTTAGTTCTCTTTGGACAAACACCACTGTGTTGATTTAATGCACACAAAGTTAAATGAAGCAATTTTCTCTCATTTTATGAATTTCACATTAGTTTTCCTTGTGCAGCTCAGGACTGAGTCCTTTCTTTTAGCAGTAACTTCTTGAGCTCACAGTCTAGAAAGCCTTCTCCTTGTGGTGGGCTACTGTGTGGGCTGTGTCTGAGAAAGCCTTTTGCTTCTATTGCCCTTCTTCTCCTTATATTAAACATAGATTCTAGCCTTTTGATACCACATTACTTACTTTTACATTATTTCCAGACTTGATTATAATGCTTTTTCTATTACTATTCAAAATGTTTTAAAGCTGAAGAGGCCAAAGATACTTCAGATCTCTTTAGATCTGTTGTCCTGAGTTTGATTAGTGTTCTTCATGAACATTGCACAGAAATACACTTTGTTGACAAGAAATATTGATTTGAAAATCAGAAAACCTGATGTAAACTCTACTCTTAGTAGTAAATGAGCAAACTTCTTAGACAAGTATTTCTTCTCAGTGTCGTGAGGGTTAGATTATTATTCATATTATGTTGGACATTTCTGCATATATGTATGTATGCATGTATGTAGGCACTATATGCATATCTGTGATGTGTTCATGTATGTGCCTCTGTGTATTATGTATATAGGCCTATATATGCCATGTATTTTTATATGTGAGTGTTTGTGTACTTATATGTGTTCTAGCATATGTTTGATATACATTTGTGAATATGTACATATAGATATATGCATATATCTGTTCAATCAGTTATTCACTCATCTTCCCATATAATTGAGCATGTATTTTGGAACATTTGATTGGTAATGCATACTATTTATTACAGTAACAACACCAACCAATTATGGCCACAATCATCGTATATGTTACTATATTATATCAGAGATTGCTTTAAACAGCACCTGGCATAATGAATGTTCTCAGCCTCTCCAGTAAATGTTGGTAAAAAAGGAAATGATATAATCCTAGCATGAGTTGAACTTTCTGAACCTACCCTGGTCCTCAGTGATCACACCTTCGCTTCCTGACTGTTGACTAACCTTTTATAACTCTAAAGTTTTGCTAGGGATCCATCCAGTCTCTTTGGCATAAAGAACTGAACTGCTTTCACCTTTTTGAAAATGGAAACATTTATTTGCCCTTTACCCACCTGCCTGCAAGACATCTGTTCTCTACAGTTCTTCAAAGATGACTATTTCTGGCCCACTGATGTCATCTGAGCCTTCTTTTGGTCTTGTGGAGTGAAGACTTCTTTGGTCTTCAAAGTTGTTTGAAATACACTATTTTTTAAAAACTTCCTTACCTAGCTTAGACTTCAATTTCTTCCTCTCAATATTTGCGTTCTCCTTGCGTTAACTTTCTTAACCCATATAGTAGTCAACTGATTAAAAATTCAAGAAGTCCAACTTGAGTTCTTAGCATAAGAAAATGAATCCTTTGGTTCGTGTAGTGAGGATTCAGAGGTTAATTTGTTTGAATCCTGACTGAATTCAAAGGTGCAGAGGTGAAAGAACCCCAGTTTCCTTGCCTCACTTGAACTCTGATTCTTTCCATGTGAAGATTTTCCTGTGGTAGAGAAGATAGCATCTGGATTTTATCCAACTCAGAAATTAAGTCACTTACTTTCTCTATCAAGATGCTGGTACCAAAAGTCAAGAAGTGTATCTGGTGGGCTCTGCTTCATGGCCAGGGGCAGGGATGGCTTGGGCACTGTGACTAATAACTTCAGGAGAAGTGGGAGGATTTGGGGTGGACTACAAAATGCTTGTGTTCTAGAACAGGGGAAAGATTTGTTTCCTGTCTTCTGCAAACTTTTCTGTCCTCAAAACATTCTGTTGCTACTTGGATACCTTCCTTGGCAATTTTCATAAGTTATAATGGTTCATGAGTATTATTTTCATTTGTTATGATGGGATTTTGACATTTTTTCTTATAAATGACACCTTTACATTATTTATCTTTGTTTAAGAGCTGGATGAATACTGGAGTGATTTCTCAGCCTCTGTCCATCACCTTCCATGTTTAGACTCTTGGTTCTGTGTAGGTCAAAGCCTAGAGCTTTGTACTTCTGCAGTGGCTGAACAAGCTGCTTTAAATGTGTTCTTTGTGAACCCCTAAAGTGGGAATTTAGATTTAAGGACACATCTGCCTTTGCTTAGGTACAGAATTTTGCCTATCAGAGACTGGAGGGTGTTATGAGTGCTCTTCTGTGTCCAAAGGACCCTGCCATTTCTATATTGTCAACCATTGCTGGTCAAAATCTATGTTCTAAGTCAAATCTAAGTCAGAATCACTGGTCAAAACTAAGTTCTGGGAAGTAACTCCAAACATTGCTTCACTGTTTCCTGAAATATGAAGTTGTTAATGATGTTTCTGGAGCTTTGGCTTGAGCTGCTCATGACTTTATGGAGCTATCTAGGCAAACTCTCATCACACACAAGTATTTCCTCTGTTATCTGTGCCAGATTTGTGATCAATGATACAATGACATTGTTCATTCGTTCCTTTGGCTGGGAATGAATGTTTTATCAACTGATCCCTTTTCAGACTTCCAGCTCCAAGATTAATTTGATGCACATTTCTTTTATCTCTTCCCCATTCTTTTTATAATTCTACCATCCCTGACTTTAGGGTTCTTGTGTAGGGATATATCTTTTTTATATTAAATAATCCTTGGACTTCCACGGGGCAGGAAACCACAACTGCTCTTAGGACTGGAGAGGGAGGGGAAGAGGGAGTGGGGGGAGTGGGAGGGAAATGGGAGGAGGTGGAAATTTCTAATAAATAAATAAATTTATTTGTAAAAAAAATTCCTTTTGTACAATATGGTACATTCTAAAAGAAAGGCCTTTTATGAATCTTATTTTGACATGGTATAAATGTCTAAGAGGGGTGTTGATTTATGTGTGGGCTTCAAATTATATTTATGTATTAATATTCAATGAGAACATAAGTGATATATCCTACCGTTTTCTATATTATTGTGTGCTGTAAATTAGTTGACCCTGCCTGCATTGAGTTCATGCTTAGCCTTATTATTATATTATTTCTGTCTCTTATTTTCTCCATTCAACTTTAAATCCCTTGAAAGAGACAAAGAAAACATCAATGAGCATATTCTTCTCTTTATCACAGTATTGATCAAATCTTACTTCAGTTATTGCAAAATCAAAATTGTTTTCTTTATTGTATTGGGAAAATGTGGTATCAAGTAATATTTAAAATAAGTAGGCCCAGAGGTTGGATTTGCAAAATTCCTTTTTCAATTGTAATGTTTCTAGTAAGGGAAACCAAGTTTTGTTCATGATGGGTCTTCTGCTTAGCAGAGTACTCTGCATATTTAAATCTATTCACAGCTACAGATCATGCCCTGTACCGTGTGTGGAGCTTTTAAAGCCTTCCCAGTCTATGAGGCCTGAAGAAGAAGAACCGGAGCTAGCCACAGCTGGTAGAGAACTGCTGCCTTAGGTCTACTCGACATGACTTTTGAGTCAAGATACAGGCTCAGTTGTTTTTCTGGTTTTAACTCTCTCATGAGTTTTTTGGCCTTTGGCGGTAGATAGATGTGTAAAACATATTTGATACTGAAGGCATAAAATTTAATATGAGGCTCCATAGCTTATGTTCCAAATGCCTATCCTAGTTGCATAGATGTTTGGTTAGTTGTATGGACTTTGGGTCTGGTTAATTTTGGTGTGTAATGTTTTGTATTAAGATTTACAAAATTAAAACATATTAAAACATTGGTGATGTGTCAGATTTGGGTTCACACAGAATATTTCTGTATATTAACCCCATTCAGGACTTCAGAAAAAGCACACTTTTATGCCAAAAGATTGCTTCTTGCTAATTTAAATACATAAATGCATAGTATTTATGGATATTGTTAATCAGGATAATTGCTATTACTTAATTTTGACACACAACGATGTAATTCCAATGAGAATTCACCTATTTTTAGGGTTTCTTGAAGAATAAAACTTATAATATTTTTAAATGGAAGCACTATCCTTGAAAAATACAAAAACAATAATGTCATAGCCAAGTCTCAGGAACAAAATGAAAGAAAACGTCATTTGCTATGTTTTAATGCTGACTGGGGAGCCAAAACCAACCATATGTAATGGAATTTCATTGTATGGCAATGGAATTTCCCCCAGAGTTTTATTAAAAGTTTTAATATAGTTTGAACTCAGTAAAGTAAATGGCCTGTCCAAAATCTGAGTCAGCATTTGAAGTGAATATGCTAATTTCTGAGCTCAGCAAAGAGAAAATGTTACTTTGAGCGCATTTCCAATTTAAAATACTGTTTTCCTTGCACTACACTGGCATCGTGTGACAGAACCTGAATGCTTTGATTGATTATACTTATGTTTTCTAAACAGTCTAGGAGTGGTTTACTTGTTGGTTGGCCAGAGTAAAAAGAGTGATCCATGAGTTGATCAATGGCGGATCCAATATCGGCACAAAGCTTAGCAAGAATTCTACCAGTGATCATTTTGCATTTGTGTCGCGTTTTATATTTCAAATAGGTAGACCTCACACTCCCTAGTTTCTTTTATAAAGAGGTTTGATATGTCTATGGATAAGAATAGAGAATGAAGAATAAATCAGAAAATCCAATTTTAAACTTCCCTCATCCGCACCTCCCCATTTAGAAGTCCATTTAGAAGTTATTGAGCATGAACGAGTGGCAATGCTTTGAAGCTTTTACGAAAGAAAGGCCAAGTTTGGGGGCAGAGGCTGACTCAAAGTTAATGCCCATGAAGCTCTTTTCCTCATGATTCCCAATTAGGTACTTCAGTTAGTTACTCTGAAGTTTGAAAAGTATTGTTGGATAGAGTCTTTGTCCCTAATGAATTGAAATCAAAATTCCATTGTTTTCTTAAGTTGTTTAAATGACTGCTTTCTTCTATTAATTGTTTGGATACAGGCTAGTATAAAGTACTTAGTATTCAGAGAAATAAAACCCATTACAGAAATGGGAGGATTGAGTTATTGTTTTGTTTAAGGTTTTCAGTAATTAAAGGTGTAGTTGGAGCTAGGAAGTATCTCTTTGAATACAAGTGTTCAAATTGCCCAATTACAAAATGTAATTAATAAGCCCAATTTTAACCTTGCATATCTTTGGACTTTTCCGTTACAACGGTTCCCTGGAATGCTAAATCGAAGATTCAGGAAATAAACAGAGGGAGCATATTTCTCATTAAATAACATTATTTGACCACTGCTCTCATGCAGCGAACAACTTGTGATCTGTTTTCTCATTTGTTTATGTTTGTGACAGTTGGAAACGGCGCTTTCTCCTACTCACTCCATTTCCAGCGGGTAGCCTAAGAGGATTTGCAATCCTGCTTGGTTTATGATTCTCATTTTATTGACTTTACTCTGCAGAGAGATGAAATACAGCTCCAAAAGCAACGGATGTTAAAGTTAAAGCCCTTCTTATGTCATTTAGAGATTGTTTTTAGATTAAGTATCATTTGACCTTGAGGTTTAGTCGTTGCTCTATTATCTGATCACGGTGCTCCCAATAAGAGCTTGCTGAACGCGTTCAGCACGTTACCTGCCTATCTGACTCTAAAGCTTCAGAAGATCTCACAGCAGGGTTAGGGCCAGGTAAAGAGCTTAAATAGCAAGCTATATTTATCAGCAATAAACAGCAGTCCCTGGGAATGTTCTGCCCAGCAAATTCATCTGTAAAGCAATGGCCCAATGTGTGTGAGAATAGAACTGATTTTATGTTTTTAAAATAATTTGCCAATATTATTATGAGCAGCTAATAGTCTACTGCTAGAAAAATAAACATTTCTATAACTTGAAGCTCACATACATAGGTCTGGAAAGATGATGATATATTAATACTGAAATAATGTACTTTCCCTGAAACTCCACAAATCACAGAAGGAAAAGGATGCCTGTGGCAACTTGAGCATGATGGCATAGACGAGGTTATATATGGTTCGAAACAAAAATAAGGGAGATTGTTTAGTAAGACTAAGAGATCTTCAAGCTCAAGAAGACCACTAAGCCTGATGGTCCATTTATGATAAGGAGGAGGCAGCTGGATGAACTCAAACCTGTAGGTGATTCATTCAAGTTAAAGGAAGGACATTATATTACACATTAGGAGTTAATCCTAACTTGTGGCTATTGAAACGCCAGAGCTTTAGAGATAGGATGAGGTAAAGAGCAGAGAGCTCTTTCTTTCCTAGCATGTCCAGGACCCTGGGTTAGAGACAGCAGCTAAAACAGAAAACAAATTAAAAAGCCATATTAAAACATGGCATTTGTTTTTCTTTGTATAAGGACTTTCTACATTCCGTTGCTGCTTCCTGTCCTGGCAGAGTTCTTTGTGTCATAGGTGATTATTTTATAATTGTTAATAAAACAATATTAAATAATGTTTTAGCAAATGCTGACTATAGCATGACCTTGACTGTGGGCATCATACTAGTAACCAAGTGCATCTGAGTTCTGTGAAAAATTTATAGAAAACAGTAACAGAGATTTGCTTCTGACAGTGTGGTCACTGATGACACATCTTGGTCTCTCTCTTTCTACACAACTGAGAAATCATCACAGCTCTGGCAAAAAAAAAAAAGACGTAAGGCAAACACAGATCAAAGAAACTGCTAGATGCTTTTTTTTTCTTATGCACTGATGTGCAGTAGCGTCTCATCATAGAGAGCAGTTGTCTGTCTTACAGAAATAGAAAATGATTTCATATATTTGCTGATCACCATTCAAGGACAGTATTTTTAGATATTTTCCATACCACCATAGAATGTTTATCTCAGCGACAGTGTATGGTAATGGACTTAGACAATAGTGTTCAAATGATTGTAATAGAGTTATACCAGACTCATCCGGGCTCTGAAAGTAAAGAGGTAAAAATAGATTGGTCATAATGTGTGACTCAGCCTCATGAGGGCATGTGCTTCCCAGAGCAGTAATGGGTCTGGCCAGATCAGTTTCTACCTCTTGCCCAGCAGTGGTCTCTGGCTGTGTGCATGCTCTCTGGCTGATTTCTAACAGACTGTGTTTGATTTACAAGCTGGACTAAGGAAGACAAAAAATTATAAGGCCTATTTTTATAGGTATGGATGACTGATATTTTAATGGAGGAATACCCCCCCTTCTTGTGTGTGTGTGCCTATGAATATTGAGGGTAAAAGCACATGGAGGTCAGAGAACAATCTCCAGTGTTGGTTGTAAGGCGCTTTTCACCTTTTGTTTGAGACAGTGTCTCTCATTGGCCAGGAGCTTCTCCACATAGGCCAGGGTAGGTGGCCCACCAGTGTCCATGGATCTGCCCATCTCTCCTTCCATCTTGCCATTGCTGAGATTGCAAGTGCTCTCACCCATGTTCTTAACTAAATTCTGGGAATTTAAACTCAGGTCCTCAAGCGCCAGTGGAAGAGAATTTTAGAGGCATCTGACATCTTTGTTAAATTAGAGGAAATGTAAGTGACCTTTATTTGGATGACAATTCTGTATAAGACAGTATATGCAATTATAATTACGGAACTTGGGAAATCATGGAAATTATTTGTCTGTTAACAGACATATGTATTTTACAGATGGATTTTATTTTTATTTATGTGTTGGCATGAGCATCTGCCATGCCTGTGAGGTTGTCCATTAAAGCCAGAAGTGGGCGTTGAATCTCCTAGAGCTGGAAATAGGGGCCTTAGTGAGAAGCCTTGTGGGCTCCGGGAACTTAACTCAGGACCACTAGAAGAATAGCAAGCCCTCTTACCTGCTGAAACATCTCTCCAGCCCCCATGTTAGCACATAATATGTCTGACAAAAAAATAACCAAGCATAACAAATCTAGGTGAAATATGAATCTGGCCTAAAGAAGATAAAAAAAGAGTAGGCAGTCTTCTGCAAATGGTGGTGGGAAGAAGCACCTGACGGTACACGAACAAATGTTGAATTCATTAAAAAATGTTTACAAAGCTGAAAAGAAGAGGATATAATGGGAGGAGACAGAAAGGAGAATCTACACTGAAGCTGATATCCATCTGAAAATCTGGATTGATTAGCTCCTTAGAAAATAGTTACTGGTTGTAGAATGCCAAAGTGTCAGGACCGTTCTTTTAGAGTTTATGCGAAAAGTAGAAGATTCTCCATGGTTCTTGTTCAAGCATAAAGATGAAAAGCAGACAGTTTTCTACAGCCAATAGAAACTGAGTGTGTTCTTGCTATATTATAACAACAATTTTATTTGAAAAATATGGAGACATGTCACTGCCCTTGACTGTACAAATGGGACCACATACAGGATGAGGACAAGATGCAGTTAAAACTGGCACATCAAGAGCTGTGTTTGATTGAACCACTTAGAAGTAAGCTTTGAAAAGACACCCACTGCTCTTACAAATAACACCCAGCCAAAATAGCTCCCTTTCTCAGATCCATGGTCCATTTCTTTAAAATGGCATCCAGCAAGGAGGGAGTGCTTAGCCTGGAGGTGCATTTAGGCAGAGATGAAGTCTACTTCTTGTTACTTGAATGTGTCCTGGTCCATTAGGACTGCCATTTGATTAGAGACTAGGTGGATTATAAGCAACAGAAATGGGTTGCTGGTATTCTTAGGGACTGTGAAGTTCATGATCCTTGCCTGTCTTTATTCCTTGTTAGTAAACGGCCCATCTCCTCACACAAGTGGTTCTCTTCTATCAGGGCATTAATCTCATTCAGTGCAGCCCCACTCTTAAGATGTAAGACTCTCCCAAAGACTCTCTCCATTTGGCAGGGGTCATGGTGGTGATAGAAATAACACCCCACTTAACTGATGGTTCTTTCTTCCATTCATGAACACTGTTCACTTTCTGTTTCCCCATTGGTTGGCTGGAAGATAAGACTCTCAGGCTCACATAGATGACGTGGACATCAGGTGGGAGGAGTTTGGGACCCTGAATCACCTCTCATTCCCGTATTGAATGAAGAAGTCCTATCTGTGCTGGTAACCCATCCAAACTTAATCTGGTTATTTATTTAAAGAATTGGGCCAAGAGAACATGTATTTTAAATAAGTATCAGATAATATGTATACTTGGAAAACAGGATTAGGCAATGAATTTTCTTAGAAATTATGATTGACTCAAAATGGAATGGCGTGTGTGAGAATGGAGGCTTAATCCCTGAAATGTCCACTGATTTTTTGTTCTCTTCAACACTGTTTAAGTTTTTCTCATAAGCCTAATATTTAGATTTATTGACTGACAAAGGCCAACAAAGCCTGTGCATGGAATCTGAGGAGTTAGAGGTCTTGACAAAGTTTATTTCCAAGTTTTAAGTAAATTAAACAAATCAAAAGAATTTCATGTTCTTCTGCTATACCTTATCAACAAGCCCCAACAATCAGCAATAACCAATAACCAGATACTACAAATTAAGCCCTGAACCACCACTGTATCCCTCCATTTCCCCAGAAGCTTCCAGACCTTTCCCCTACCATCTCCAGCTCCTCCACTATCATTGGTGGTGTCCTCATTTCTCTTTTAAGTCATGCAAGGACGGCTTTTTCCTTGGTCCCTTGTCACACAATATCATTGTCATTTCACTTCATTCTTTTTTGTTTGGTGGGTCCTTATCTGAGTGATGGTGTTTGTCTATGTAAAGAATCCTTTTGATAAGAGAAGGCTTCAGTTTTAAAAAAAAAAGTCTGATTAAGAAATGATGATTGATTCTGACCTAGCTTGTGGGGATAAACTTGAGAACTAGTCTTTTCAAACTTAAGAACATATATGTATCTGATATTCTATTTCTACTGCTTATTGTGTGTGTGTGTGTGCGCGCAAGTGCACGCGTTCATGTGTGTGTGCGTGTTTGTGTATGTAGGTGTGAGCACCCATGTGCAAGCACAGGGAGTCCAGAGCAGGATGACAGGTAGCCTCCTCATTCAGGATCTGCCTGGTTCCACCTCAGAATGCGGGGATTGCATGAATGAACAGAAATGTCTTAGCTTTTGATGTGGATTCTGGGGATCCAGACTCAGGTCCTCATGCTCGAAAGGCTTGGAAGGCAAGTGCTGTTGCCCACCAAGCTATCTCCTTAGCTCAGAAGAATCTATTTATAGGCCCAACATTTTCATCTTCTACAAGAAAGTAATGAATTCTTAGTGATTAAATGTGGGAAATTTTGCAACAAGCAAAATGATTGCATTGTACAAGTAACAAAGTATTCATTTATGCTTTGATGAGCTTTTACTCTTTGAACATATACATGCATAATTGTCTGGATTGTCTTAATTGAACTTTGAAATTTTAATAGTAGATAGGGTCTGCTGAGGAATGGAAACAATAGAGAGGTACATGTACTATTAGGAGATAGGTCTCTTATCTATGCACAGCCTGCTATGTTCAGTGTAAACACAGGTTCTCCTTTGAAATGTGACCTTGCAGATATTACCTTTTGCACTGAGGTATTTAGGTGCATCTGTCCATGCACATAACTCAAATCTAATATATATTCTATACATGTTAATGTTTATCAATGAGTACATATGCATATTTTTTTCACATAACTAATGTTCAGGAGAACTTTTTATGTAATATGAAAATGAAAGATGCCTTTCATTATAAAGTTGCTTTTTAACTAAATCATGGCAAACTGACATGACGATTTGTCTAACAATTAAAATTGAACTAATACTACCATGGGCATCATTGCACCTTCATGTTTTTTATCTTTATCTCTTTAACACAGGTTTACAAATTATAATACATAGATCAAAGGACATAAACTATTTCAGGATTCTGGTTGTAAACATTTCCCTCTGTTTTAATAAATATAAACCCAGGATTTCCTGGACCGCAGAGAAAGGATTTCCTTTTTTTCTTTCTCCTAGGAGTTTATCACCCAGAGCAGCAAGCCTCAGAAGTGTCGCCGAGCATCCAGAGTGCTCCCAGCTTCTGCTGCACACTCCAGTCATCTGAGGAGTGCTATTGCGCTTTGATGCTTGGTTCTCAGCCCGCAGACACTGCAACTTAATTGGGATGGGTGCAACCTGAACACTAGAATTTCTAAAAGTTCCCCAGGTTATTCTAATGTACAGCAAAGTTGGGAAAACTTCTGTCATAGGGCATTAAGTCGTTGGACGATTCCCAGACACACTTGTCCAAGAGGTCAAATGAAGGTCACTGGCAATGGACGGATTTTTTGTTTTTTTCTTGCTGTTTGGCAGAAAGGGGATTTCTTATGGAGGTGAAACATTCCTGATAGCATTCACTACTGTTAATCACCTTGACTCTCAAATAAAATAAATCCAACTAGAAAAACAGGATCAACCTAACCTAATACTCTAATACTCTCCAGCACTGGATTTGTAAAAATGTCTTCCCCAGCGGCTGCTGGAGTGTTTGGAAAAAAGCCTTCGCTTTTTGCAAATTGATTTTAGTCTTGGCTGCAGTGTTTGCTTGTTTAAGCATTAATGACTTGATTTAGAAAGAAACAGCTTCCTGTATGACCTGGATTAAAAAGTCATCCTTGCTTGTGCCAGAAATTGTGTACAAATGGCTGCATGCAAACAGTGAAACCTGTGACACTTTTTTTTAAACACCCAAACAGACAAGGTGACACACATGGCTTATGGGATAAAAGAAACATGAGAACATGAGAACGGTTATGCGAAGTTACAGTCGCAAGTGCTAAATTTCCCTTGGGATGGGGGGGTAAGGTTGGGGGGAGCTTCCTGTTCTTTGTAGATTGGCCTATTATTGGAATACATTTGCACACAGTTAATCCTCAAAGTAATTGAACGGGAGGAAGTGATTAAATCACCAAGAAAAAAGTGAATGCTGCATCAGAGGGATTCAGGCACAGGAAGATTGTCATTGCTGTTGGATAGTTAGGTTGAACTTGAGTTATAGAGGATTTCTTAAGTTTCCTACCCGCCTGCTCGTATGTGTGTAGGCAAATTGTGTTGAAATCTAAAATGAATTTCTAGTCTCAACCTGAGGATGTATTTAATATCATAGAATCTTCAGTTGTAGTAGGCATTTAGTTATATGTTGCTCAATCTCTTTGGAGGAGATCTGTATTTATACTATAGCTATAAACACAGGCAGAGAGACAGACAGACAGACATATATATTCTCCAATTTCTTATAAATGGCGAAATTGTTTAACTAAACTGTCCTGAGAAGAAGACCCTAGAAACTTAACGT
The DNA here is from genome assembly GCA_001685075.1 of Bramus lutescens. NCBI lineage: Eukaryota > Metazoa > Chordata > Mammalia > Rodentia > Cricetidae > Bramus > Bramus lutescens. Next base: position 312,437 of record LOEQ01001102.1, on the reverse strand, counting down.
TTTGGGTATGCATTTTAAGCTTCCTTACTTCTGCTGGGTTGAGGAAGACTGGACATTAGCTTGGTCATTGTCATTAGTTTTAACATCATTGACGTTCTTTCTGTACTTGGGATTGTGTCTTGGACCTTGTGCGTGCTGACAGATGCTCTGCTATTGAAGTGCAGTCTGCATCTTCTTTTTCCTTTCTAATTTGAGATAAGCGTCTCTCTAAATTACCCAGGCTAACCTTTGACTTTTTCCAATGTAAGCTTTTACTTGATACTCCACCCCCTGCTACCACACACATTTTGGAGATTATTTTTTAATATGTAAAATTGCTGACCCAAGAGAATGAACTGCACCTAACTCAGAAATATTATACTCTGAACTGAATGGTTTTCTGGGCTGTCTTTTCCAAAGAGGAAATTGTTTGGAAAAGAGGCGATGATCTACTCAGTGAGCAGAAGGATGAACCATTGCAGACTCCTTGGTATTCAAGAACAATCATTCTCTTGTCTTTTTGGGCACGTATACTATCCTTCAAACATCACTGCATTTAAACACAGCCATTTGCATTCATGATGCTAGATATGGAAAGTATTACTTTCTATGTGTATTGGTTGCAACAGTGGCATCCATGTGCAGAACCAATTGTCTGTATTCGCTACTTGTCTGCCTTCTCTGTCCAAAAAACTCACAAAAGAAAACTGAGGAAGATTTATTTGACTCACAGTTTGAGGGGCTCTTGCCCATTAAGGTGGGGAAGCCACGGCAGGAATGTGAGGCAGCAGCCACATTACATCTTCATTCCAGAAGCAGAGAAAAATGAATGCTTGAGTTCAGACCCATCTCCTGTTGATTCCGTCTGGCTCTCAAAGACGCCTATGGTCTTAAAAAGCTAACACGCAGCTGATTGGATTTAAAAGAGAAAGAAACAAGGCAGCATTGTATCAACTCACTAAAATCTTAGTGCTTTCTGTTACAACATAAATTGGATGGATTGGTGCATAAACCCAGGAGTTCACAAGCAGCGAACAAGAAGAACACGTCCCAGCTCAGATACAAGAGTTGCGTATTTAATTCAGCCATGCTGAAATCTGGAATTGGCACGTCATTTTGCCTGGACTTGGTCAGTTGGCTGCTGACTCTGGTCTCAGCTATAATGGCTGAGTTGACCAGTATCTCTGTCTTT
>LOEQ01001102.1:270590-311260 GCA_001685075.1 Bramus lutescens | reverse complement strand
TTTTGTCCTTGGGCAAGTCATATAAAGCAGAACTTTCAGAACATTGTGTTCTTTGGTCCCAAGAGTGTAAGAAGAAACTGTAGACACTCCCAAAGTCTTGCTTGAAAGTGGCACAGATTTTATTTTTGCTGCGTTTTATTGACCTAAAAAAAAAAATCAGAGTTCCAGATCGGGTTCAGAGGAAGGGCAATGGGTTCCACCTTTCTTTAATGAGAAGTCGTTTAAAGAACTCGTAATTATTTTTTATTTTCTATAATCCCCTGCAAAAGTTCCTTGTATATGCTAAGTTTTTAGGAGGTGATTGTTGAGCACATACACGAACGGGTGGGAGTCCTGAAAAACAAAGATAAAATGTTGGCACAGCTGCTTTTGGAAATGAAAAGGGGAACCAATCACGGGTAAAGTAAAAGAACTGCTGAATGGCGCAGACAGTCCAGCTGAACTTGAAATTCGTAAGTCTGTGTTAGAGCCAATTTTCTCCAACTGCATTTGGTAGCTTGGGAGCAAGCCCACAGAAACAGATGGTTGGGTTGATCTGGGTGAGGGACTAGAACGCTACAATCCAGCAGTAGTAGGAGACCACAGCTACCCAGCTTGGTTCTACGTCTCCTCTGCTCTCTGTTCACAGGGGATCTGGCTGATTCAACTCCATAGAACAAGGGAAATCAATGACCTGATATCGTCTGGTCTGTCGTTTTGGTCCGAAACTTGAGCCCTGGATGTCAGATTGTTTAGCTGATATTGTTAACTATGTGGTTTGATCCTCAAATAGAACACAGGACGCAGGCACGCACGCACGCACGCATACAAGCATGAAATCACTGGCTTCTCGTGAAAAGCATGTAGGAGACTGCTCAAGTTTTTGGTTCTGTCCCCTTTCCTTGGCTGTTCTCTGGGAACTGCTATAGTCTTCTGTTTCTCACCCCGTCGCAACCCGCCGCACTCGGCCCCCCAGAGTGAGCCGTTCCATGTATAGCTCAGTGTATCCAGCTCTAGCCTGAGGAAAATCCTGTCTTCTCCTGCATCATTAGATCCCTCTTTTCATTCTTCATCACAAATAAAAAGCACGTAAAAGATGGGGGAACTCAGGATTATGCTGAAAGCCTGGGAGGTAGGTGCAAGTGAGGATGTACTGTAGATATCTAAGAGAATGCTCACCACCTCGTTTACTTCTACTGTCGTCACATTTTATGTATTTTTATCTCTCAGGCTGATCTTATCTCCATTTTGCTCTTGATATTTTAGAGTTAACCATTTCCCTGATCTCCACTGGCAAACACGAGTTACCGATTTTGTCTTGCCACACAGCTCACAGTCAATTCCCCGTGTTAGTTCTCTATCCTCTATCCATCCACATATCCTCAGGCTTGGGAAAGTAGCCAGCAGGGATAAGTAAACAAAAGAACCAAGACCCCGAGGCCTGGATAAGAGGCATGGAAGCAGAAGCAGTCAAGGACTTGGCAGGTCGGCAGTGAAGGTTCCTAAGGTGATGGGTGCAGACTATAGGAGGAGAAAAACTCAAGCGTGAGCCAGTGTTTCCTAGCCTAGGTATCCAGAGCTGTGCCCTAGGTACTAGTAGATGGTGAAGGGCCAGGTGAGAAGAATCTCAGTGGACAGAGGGCTTCAAAGGAGAAAAAGCTGGTGAATTGGGGGCATGGAGCTGGAAAGAACAGAATTGAAAGCTCAGTCGGTACTCAGGAAAACAGTACAGAGGTCAGATTAAAGGGTCTTGACTTGTAGGAGAGTTACTTTTTAGTCATTCTGCTCAATGAAACTCTTTAATTCACGTTTTAATCAACTAATGACTGGTGAGAAACAAAATTAGTCAATGAGATATAAGGCTAAATTTAGTTAGAGTCCTGCCATTAAACATGGTCCTTCAAAGGCACACCATTACAGCTAACTGAAATTAAATCAAAAGTTATAGACAGAGGTAAGTCAAAGGTCTGTTGAATGCAGGGTTGGGGTGAGAGTTGGGGCAAGAAATGGGGCCAAACAGTAAGAAGTGATTAAAAAAAGTAAGGCAATGAGTGGTCAAACAAGAACAAGATACATTGACAAAAATGTATAACAATGTCATAATGAAATCCATTATTTTGAATACTGAATAAACAACGTAAGAAAAAGAGGTCAAATAAGACAAGGAAAGAGAGATGTAAATGTGTCTTAAAATAACAGATACATAGGTGTCAAAGTCTCTGTGTGCATGTGTGTATGTGTGTGTGTGTGTTTGAAAGAGGGTGGGAGGAAGGGAGAGAAAGAATCTCTCTCTCTCTCTCTCTCTCTCTCTCTCTCTCTCTCTCTTATCCAGAAGTGAGAGGAAGAACAATGGTCAGGTCAATTAATTCCAAATCAATTTTGTTCTGGGTAACTCATAACTACACATTAGGCCACTTAGACCATTGGTTGAAGTTCAGCTGAAGCTCCAGTTTGAAAAGACTTTTAGTTCTTTCATTTTTTTTTTAAGGGAAGTGGAGCCAAACCCATGCTCACATTCTGGCAAGTGAACCTATGTAAACTCCGCTGTTCCCTAAGCTCATCCTCTCTGAAGCCAGAAGGACTCTTGTGCAATTGACACTATTTGATCAGAGGGCAGCTTGAAGGAAACCAGCATCAACACAGCTCTCTTTGGACACTCGGAAATAGCCTTTCCATCCTATTTATTTGAAAAGGTTTTGTGTCTTAAATGTCAGGAGAGGCTAGTTTGAGAGTGATTTTATTGTGCAAGCTGCTTAAAAGAGTCTCGCAAGAAAGGACTGGTCACCCTTTCTATTTCAGCGTTAACTGCACGTGGGGAGCAGCATTGTGCAGTAGACATTAGGGTGGGAAATATGCAGTATGCAAGGGGAGGCTTGGTTGGTCATGACCTCTTGTCAGCTTGGATTGTTAGGATCATAATTTACGTGACTTCCACCTGTATGACTGAGACAGTAAGTTCCCCCCATTGAAACTTCCAGAATACATTATGTTGCTTGCAGTTGGCAGGTCTGCTTGTCCTCAGTTGTTTATGCCTCTTACAAACAGAGAAGAGGAAGACGAGAGAGCAGGACTTTTCTCTGCCCTTCACGATCATCTATGCAGTGGGAGAGTACTTTCAGCTAGTGGCTGACAGCGTGGGGGGGGGCATGGGAACTGAGTTTGTGAATCAGAAACACCTGAAATGAGTGAGAGAAGAAAATGGGTGAGAATTTGATTAAGAGTTGGTTTTTCGGTTAGCAATTTCTTAATGATTAAAAAAAAACACGTAATATTCAGCTTTGGAAAGAAAGTATTTTCTATTGTTTGGTTATGTGGCTGCAGATAAAAGGCAGAGGATTTTGATGAAAAGACCATGGACTGCTGTGTTAGGAAGATCTGAGTTAAGGCAGTATTGCACACCAAAAGTTGATAAAATAATCATTTATATTTTAAAAAAATTATTTAAAAGTTTTCATTTTAAATACCATCCGCAGTTCCCCCTCCCTCCCCTCCTCTCTCCATTCCCACATTCCCCCTATCAAACACCCCATCCACTCCTCAGAAAGGGTGAGGCCTCCCATGGGGAGTCAACAAAGTCTGGCACATCAAGTTGAGGCAGGACCAAGCCCCTCTGCCTGTATCTAGGCTGAGCAAGGTATCCTTCTAGAGGGAATTGACCTTTTTATAGGTGAGTTAACTTCATTGATATTAAGTGATATTAATGACTCATGATTGTTAATTCCTGTTATTTTCTGGTTTTGTTGTTGTTTTTGATTGTGTGTTTGTGTTTCCCTTCTTTGAGATTTCCTGGTTGTAGTGCCTGCTCTCCGGAATGATACTTGAGCCAGGAACTAGGCTGTATATTTCAAAACACCTGTACACACACAGACAGAGACACAGGGACACGGGTCATCCTTGAAACAAGAATGTCAACTTTATTGTGCTCCAGGAAGCTTATATAGGGATCCTCAACTGACAGCCACGCCCCAGCTCTTGGGATTTCCAGCTGTAAAACCCACCAGAATTCACCCCTCTGCCATCAGGAACTCATGAGGGTCTTGTGCTCAGAGCAGCAGGCAAAGCATCTGAGGCAGGCAAAGAAAGTGAAGGGGCCAGGGCTTTGCAGCCCCCAACACCTGGTGTGAGATTATCTGTGGCCTGTGATTTTGTAGATGCCGCTAGCTAACTTCCTTGGGTTGGAGTTTTCCTTCAAGTACTTTCTGTAGGACTGGATTTGTGATTAGGTATTATTTAAATCTGGTTTTGTCATGGAATATTTTGTTTTCTATGTCTGTGGTGATTGAAAACTTCACAGGGTACAGTAGTCTGGGTTGGCAGAACTGTGGTCTCTAAGTGCCTGCAAAATGTCTGTCCAGCACCTCCTGGTCTTCAGAGTCTCCACTGAGAAGTTGGATGTAATTTTGGCAGGTCTTTCTTACATGTTACCTGACCTTTTTCTTTTGCAGGTCTTAATATTATTTCTTTATTCTGTATGATTTGTGTTCTGATTATTATGTGGTAAAGCAGTTCTCTGAAGCACAGACACCATCTGAATCAATTGAAGGAAGAATCAATGTCTGTACCTATAATTATGCAAAACCCAGATGGGGTTCTGTAAGCTTCTTGTCCCTTCATAGGCTTGTTCTTCTTTAGGTTGTGAAGGTTTTCCTCTATGATTTTGTTGAGTCTGTTTTCTATGCCTTTGAGCTGGAGTTCTCCATCTTATTATTCTTAGGTTTGGTCTTCATCATTTCCCAGGTTTTCTGGATGTTTTGTGTCAAGAATTTGTTAAATCTGACATTTTCTAATTTGACATTTTCTTTGACAAATATATTATTTCCTCTATTGTATCTTCAATGCCTGAAAATCTCTCTTCCAACTCTCGTATTCTGTTGCTTATGCTTGTATCTGTGGTTTCTGTTTGCTTACCTGATTTTCCATTTCCAGAATTCCCTCAGTTTGTGTTTTGTTTATTGCTTCTATTTTAATTCTCAAGTCTTAAACTATTTCCTTCACCTGTTTGATTGTTTTTTCTTTGCTTTTCTGACTTTCTTTAAGGTATCTATTGATTTCTTCCATTTTTTTGTTTGTATTTTCTTTCATTTCTTTAAGAGCGTTTTTTTATTTCCTCTTTGAGGGCCTCTATCACCTTCATAAAATTATTTTTAAGATTTTTTTTGCTTTATTTGTGGTGGAAAGTTCAAGTCTTGCTGTTGTAGAACCACTAGGTTCTGGTGGTGCTGTATTGCTGTTTATGGTGTGGAATGTATTCTTACACTGCCTTCTACCCATCTGGGTTTCACGTAATTTTAGGTACAGGCATTGATTCTTTCTTCAGTTGATTCAGGTGGTGTCTGTGCCTCAGGGAGCTGCTTTCCTCCAGTCAGTGCAGGTGGCGATGTGCCTCCGGGTGACCTCTGATGCCACTGGGGGTGGTGGTGGAGTGGCCTGGTTGTGGTAGTCTTGCCCACTGACTGTCTGCTGGGGCTCTTCCTCCAATCAGTGAAGGTAGGGGCTGTGCCTCTGTGGTCCTCTGATTCAGCTGGGGATGATGGTGGAGCAACTTGACTGTAGGAGACTTACCTACTGACCAGTTGCTGGAGTTGTGATTGGTGGAGGAGATGTGTGGGAAGTGCCCCTGAACCTAGGGCCTAGAGAGCATGGCTTTCCAGCCAGAAACCAACACTCCCTTCATCTATCAGTCAGTGCTGATGGGGGCTGTGCCTCTGTGGTCCTCTGATGCATCTGGGGATGGTGGTGAAGTAGTCTGGCCTCAGGAGACTTGCCAGCTGACTGGCTGCTAGGGCTGGGATGGGTGAGGGCAATAATCATCTTTGGGTTGGCCCAGAGTGCCTATGAAAGCTACAACTTCCTGGACTTACTCTGATAATCTGTAGGAAGGAGAATTCAGTTGTATGATAATTTTGTAAGTGTCACTGGTAAACTTAATTCTTATTCTATCAGTCAATTAATGCTTATTGAATACTTGCCATGCACTTTTCTGCAATGAGCATTGAGCAGATCAATAAACACGAAGGATAAAATGAGTAGTCTCCGTTATAGAAAGAACACAGTCCAAAGAATCAACTAAGCAAGGTTCATCGGGGTTCAGAGAGACTGAAGCAACAGTTGTGGATCCTGTATGGGTCTGAGCTACATCTTCTGCATATACCTTGTGTACCTTGTTGTTTTTGTGGGGCTCCTAACAACGGGAATGGGGGTGTGTGTGTATCTCTGACTCTTTTGCCTGCTCTTGGTACCCTTTTCCTCCTACTAGGTTGCCTTGTCCAGCCTTGATATGAGGGTTTGTGCCTAGTCCTATTGCAACTTGATACGCTGTCTTCAATTGATATTTCTGGGAAAGCATGCTCTTTTCTGAAGGAAAATGGAGGAAGAGTGGATCAGGGGAGAGGGGAGGTGTGTGTGTGGGGGGAACTGGAAGGAGTGGAGGGAGGGGAAACTACAGTAGGTATGCAGTGTACGAGAAAATTAAAAAAATACGCTTTCTTGCTAGTAGTAAACCCCGAACTCAAATTTTCTAGAAGAATCTTACTATAAAATATTATTGTCTTAGATTCATGTACACTGATGCTTTAGACAGCCATATGCCTGTCCTCTATTTTAGGAAATACTATAAATGCTGTATTTCATAGCATCAGAATTCTCCTTCTCTGACAAACAGGTAGAATTTTTCCTCCCCTTCCCATCCTTCCTCATACTGTCTCATTCTGAAAATTTGAATGCAAATCCCTAGGACCTCTGTCTTTGAAGTAAGTGTTCACTACAGCTCGCACTCCACTTTGTTCTTTGAAGAAGATTCAGTCCTCACATCTTTAATCTCTGAGTCCTTCTAAACCTAGTTATACAAATTCATAAATGACTGTAATTATTTTAAAATATTTCTAATCCACCAAGTCAATGGAAAGGGGTTTGTAAGGGGAAGAAATCTCATCCTCATGTTCCTGCATACTACTACTGGTTAAATATCCTAGAACATAGCAATCAGTCCATGAGCTTAATTTGGAGTTATAAACTTAATTATTTTATATATATATATATATGCTGATTTATTTCATGTGTATGTGTGTGCTCTTACACACATGCCTGCACACACACACACACACACACACACACACACACACATACTATAGTATAACTTTGGAGCTCAGAGGACAGTTTGGAGGAGTCAGTTTTCTCCTTCCACCATGTGGGAGATTAAACTCAGGTCATCAGGCTTGGTGGCAGCTGCCTTTGCCTGGTGAAGCCATATTGTTCTCCCTATGTTCACATGTGTCTTGTGATATTCAGGAGAAGAAGTGTCACTTGTGAGGAGCAACAGGCAGGACAGTCCCTAGGAAGCAAATGATGGCATGAGTGATTGAAAAGATAATTTTTTTACACACCTGTTTTAAATGCTTTAGAGATGTGATCTCATGTAATCTTACAATCTGTGGAAGGCAGCAGTCACGTTTATAGTGCCTTTGCTGATAGGGATACAGAAGGTTTAGAAAAGTTAAAGACATTTTCCAAATCATTTTGCTAATAGAGGAAACCCCCAGAATTCCTAGCCTTTATAACACCAACCCAGAGTCTTTACTAGGAGCTGCTAAATAAGATGGAGACCATTGAACTGGTTAGTGATGAAGAGATATCCTTGCAGGTTAAGTGAGCATCCTTACTTTTGGAAGCAGTTCATCTGTTCTCTACTTCCCTGTTGCATCATTCTGTAACCATTTCATTGACGTCAGGTATGTTACAGTCTAGAAAAATCTCAAGTTTATAATAGAATCCTTGCTAGGGTCTATGTTTTTTTAGAGATATAGCAAGAGTGTATGCAGATAAAATGAGGAGCATTGTACTGAGACACAAGACCAAGCAGTGCTATGGTGGAGAACATATGAAGCAAACCTGGTGTAGCCAGGAAACACTATGGACGTGTAGACAACCAGGCTTCCCACAAAGCTCAGGTGAAGACTCACAACAGAGAGGCTCTTTGCTTATTCCAGGCTCTCACAATGACATCACCCTTTAACCAGCATATACAGCAAGCTCAGGTGATCATATGTAACAACCAGGAAATGGCTCCATAGTCAACACAGATAGTACTGGACTTATTTGCTCATTTCCACTAAGACCAGAAACTTCACTCTCATTTCTATTTGCACCTTTTGTTAAATGACTCAGTTTCTGTGAGGTGCATTTCACAACTTGGACTGTCAGAATTCTTATTGTCAAGTTTCCTTCTCCTTAGGGATTCTTGATGGTAACAGGTAATACCTTTCATTTAACTTTAAATTTTTGAATTTTATTGTTTTATTTTTTTACTTTTAAAAGTTTTTATTTAAATATTTTGATACAAAATGTTTCGAACATATTCTTCCACTCTCAACTTCTAAATCCTCTACATGTCCTTACCCAGTCAACTTCTCTCTCTCTCTCTCCCTCCCTCCCTCCTTCTCTCTCTCTCTCTCAAAAAACAATACCATGAAAACATGCTAATAAAATAAAAACAAAAACAGCCAAACAAACATAAAAGAAAATCAATAAGATTAAAAAAGTACCATAAAAGAAAAAGAAACCCAATAGAAAGATCACACAGAAGAACATGGAGTCCATGCTGTAGTGGTCAGCTCCTCCTGCACATGGGACCTGTCCTGGAATGTGGCTGATATTCTTAGGGACACCATATTGGCAAAAACTAATTTTATCTCTCTCAGCAGGTATCAGTTGCAAATAGATTTTTTTTTCTTGGTTAGGAGTGTTCATTCTCCCTTTCACTGCTAGGATTTTGTGTGCTTTGAACCTGAACAGATCTTGTGCTTGCTGTGACAGTCACTGTGAGTTCATACGTGTATCAGTCCTGCTGTGTCTGGAAGTAGTTGTTTCCTTGGAGTCATCCCTACATTCTTTTGACCTCTACTTCCTTATAGATTCCTGAGCCTTGAGGGGAGGGGCTTGAAAATGGTATCTCATTAAGGATTGAGTGTTCCAAAGCCCTTTACTCTCTGAAATTTTCCAGTTGTGAGTCTCTGTGTTAGTTCCCCTTAGCAAGAAGAAGCTTCTCTGACGAGGGTTGAGGAAGGTACCCATCAGTGGTCACAGTGACGTACCATTATGTGTCGTTTGATTCTTGTGTTTAGCAGAGTTAATAGTAGTAGATTGTCCCTCTAGGCCCATGACCTACTCTCAGGTTCTTGGCCAATTTAGTAGTGTCGAGAATAGATTCCATCTTATGGAGACAAGTAATATCATAACATCAGAGGCTCTGTATTTCAAATTAAGACCATGTCTCTGTGTGTGCATGCAGTGGATTAAGAGAATAGATCCCTTTCTCTGCTCAGCAGCTCATGAACCTAGCTTATCACATCATAAACAGCAGCACTGTTTGAGAATTCTTATTGCTGAGCCTTTGGTTCAGCTGGTCTCTACTGCCTGTCCCCTCCCCCAACCAGAACACTTGAAGGAAACAATCTGTTTTCACCAGAATGACCCAGGGAACAACCTACTTTAGCTGGAGCTGCTTGGATATTTCGGCTAAAAATGGCTTGTTTCCATGCGTCACCTGGATAATTGCCTCAGTCTGATGGCCCATTTAGCCGGATGAGCCCCAGGTATGAGGCGCAAGTGTCAGCGAGGACTTCATTGAAGAACGCCAGCCTCGCTTTACCTTCTGGATGCCTATAGAAGTACAATGTAGACTTAATTCATCCTTTGATGCTCTCTCTGTTAGATGGATTATCTGTGCCACCTGATAAGAAAGCCTCCTTCTATCTTTCCAGGTGATTTTCTATCACATTCGTGTGTAACCTTATGATTTTGAAGGGGCAATATTTCAGCAAGTGCTTCTAAATACTGGCCGAGCACTGGAGAATATTGAGGAAAAAAAGACAATATATTTCTTCCGCAACATGCAGGTGCTTACAGCCTAGTTTATATGAATACTTAGAAAGCGCCTGAAGGTTTGCTATTGACCTATTTCAAAGTATAATCAGAGTTGGAGGAGACAGATTGTTGGAGAGAACCACAGACAGGCTATACGTATAGGGGATTTACTCTTGTTTTCTTACAAATATATTGTTAATTTTTACAAATATATTGTTAATTTTTATGAAACAGCCTTGTATTTCAGGAAAATACTCCCCCCCAATTGAGTTGTTTATGTTTATCTCATTTAGACGACAATATAGAGTGTGTTCTACACTGGAAAAACACAAATAGTGTTGGTTATAAAAACACTCATATTTAGAAAAAATACTGTTAATTTATTTTCTTAACTGAATGTACATGCACCTATATAACTTGATAAATACATACATAAACACACACATATACATATATGTGTAGAGAGAGAGGAGAAAGACAGAGAGACAGAGAAGAAGAGAGGGTATGTGGAATGCCTACATATGTGTATGTCTGTCATGTGTGAGCCTGGTGCCCCAGAAGTCAGAAGAAGGCATCTGATCACTGGGAGCTGGGAATATAGGTAGTTGTCGACCACTGTTTATAGTTGCTTAGAGCTGAACCCAGATTCTCAACAAGGTCTCCCATCTGCTGAGTTATCTCCCCAGCAGCGTTGTGTGGATTTTTAATATGCTTTTGAGATTGCGGAAACAAAAAGGAAACACATACAGGAAAATGAATCCCGTTATGGACTGGTGAACACTGACAAACTATATCTTATATGACCTTTCTCGCGACGTTTATATGTGAAAAATACCTGTTGACTTCAGTTTTAAACTTCATTTGCTACAAGCTGATTTCACAGAATAACAAAGCAGGGATTTCTATATTTTTTTTCTTCTCCTCCCTGACTATAAAATAACAGGATTTTAAGATTTAATGGTGGGACTATGTTTCTCTCTCTTCNTTCCTCGCCCCCCCTTTTTTGGATAGAGATATGTTTTTTGCACTTGATTAAGGGGTTACTCTTTCTAGGCTTACACAGCTCAAATTCTCCAGGATAGAACTTTCAGGCAGGCGATAAATGTCATGAGCATAATTTTGAAGGTCAGGCTGGTAAACCACCAAAAACTCCTGACAGCTTGGCAAGGGGATATTTACATCTGGCTCCTGGCCCTGTGGTCCCTGCTACGATGTAGTCAGCTTGGATAAGTGGAGCCTTGTGAACTGAACTCGATTGAACTTGGCATTTGACCCCTGAGGCCTTTATGTCTCCTTTTATCCTCTCTTCTCTCCTGCCTCCCACTACGAGAGCCAAGCAACCATAAAACTCTGCTGGCTTCCTGCAGGGACACTTGGCCTGGTTTCCCTGTAATACCTGTTTATACATGAATCAACCTAAAATTAACTTTAGTGACAGTGGGATCATCCCAACCTTGTGAATTCAAATATGAAATGCTCTAGAACATATGACTAGCCAGGTTTCTTGGTAAATGGGTTGTTCTATTTAGTTTTATTTAAATAGACTTCCTGGCTATTTAAAGGTGAATTCTATTAATATTTTTTACTTTGATCTTTGCTATTGAAAAGAGGACTATGTCCTCTTTCTCGTGATTGTGTGGCTTTTATAGGCCACTTAATATTTATTAATGTGATGATTTCTCAAGATCATCATTCCAAATACCCCAAATCTAATAAACTCATTAATGAGAGCTAAGCTTCAGGGAAATGGGATGGGGTGACATTGATGAGACTTGGTTTAACTAGGATGATTCTGCAGGAAAATTTATTATAACTGAACTTAAAGCTTTTAGTGATATACTCTATTTTATATAAACCAAATTTTAATCTCAGATCATAAAAAACACACTAGTTTTTTTGGCAACCTCACCTCTTCAAAGGAGAATTAACTTGCTTCTGTTCCCAAACTCATTTTAATAAAATAAAAACACACGAAAATGAAGTTAAAGAATATGAAAAATGATTATAGAATATTCTCCCTGTTTTACATGGGCACGAAGAACAGTTCCCTAAAAGTAGAACATGCTACCATGTTTAAAAAGCACGTTTTCTTGGGCACAGGCAGACAACTCATGAACATATAGACTTAGCTATATTGGGAGCCCTTAGTTTTAGATAGAAAGAAGCATTTAAAATGAGTATCATTGGTGAATAGTTCTTTTTCAGCAGCCAGAAATGGGAAGAGAAAATGGATGCAAAACACTTATATATATATATATATCACGTATATACCCTATAGTATATTTATAAATACTATATATAAATATATATGTATAATACATATATATTAGAATAATCATACTTTCAGTGGATCAGGGAGGAAAACAAAGAAGGCTCTTGAAAACTGGTCTCAACTATAAAAAAATATATTTTAAATGCTGTTTATTAAAGAACTCTAAAAGTGTCTACTGTGAGTGAACATTGAGAAGAAATAAAGTTTTTTAAATTGAGAGGCTTATTTGTGATTCTTGTGATATAATTCTTCTATTGACCTCTTAGTTATAAGAAGTGACACTTTGATGGATTCTATAACCATGCATGTGTGTGTGTGTTGTATGTAGTTTATATGAGGTGCATGTATAAGTGGTATATGTTTACACATGTGTCCAAGTGCCTGTGTATATACAGAGGCCAGAGGAAGACATTGGTTGTCTAGTTTTATCATAACCCACTTTATTCACTTGTGGCAGGGTCTCTCCCTGGACCTGGAAACAGATTGGGGACCAGCAAACCCCAGCAACCTCCCATCTCAGTCCCACCCAGTGTTCCCACCCTTAACCATCGCTCCAACCCACTGACTCCTCTTTTTAAAGGCAATTAAAAACATTTGAAGCTACTAAGATTTAATAAACTTTGTTACCTAAATCAAGTACAGACCAGTAGCATTGAGTTCGCCAGAAGATAAGTAACTATAAAAATAATGAGACACAGTGTCAGGAGGAGGTCAAGAACAGTGACTTTGGAGACAGACAGACCACAGATTGAAAATTAGTTCTGCTATTTTCTCACTCTGTGACCTTGGGTCATTGAGAGTGGTGAATTTCATTTTGCTTCTAATGTAATATGGGCTGATGGTGGATATGTGGCTAAATTACATCTGAGTAATTCCTTGTACATTTATAAGTTGGCACAGTGTGCTTGATATTTTATTTTCTTCCAACAGCACAGATTATCATTGCAGAAATGACAACCAGGTTTTCAAAAGATAGTGATTTGTCCAAAATGCAGATTGGCAAATTGTGGCATTTACTTAGTCAGTTGTTGATTCGCTGACTGGTGAGATCATATGGGATGGAGGCTAGACAGACGCGAGTCTTAACTGACATGTCTCTTCCATTCCAACGCTGTTTTGTGACATTTGCAAGGAAGAATTCTTTGAGGGAATTTAGAAGACTTCTGAATTTCATTAGCGATAAGAAGTAAAGAATGATCTCATTCATGGTCTGGGATCATGGGAGTGAATCAGGGCTTCTATTTGTTGAGAAAGGAGAATTTACACAGAAAGCTCTGAGATTATGAGATGCAAAGTCAAGGAAACATGAACAGAAAGTGTTAAGAAGGTGGTTTTGGTCAATGGTGTTTAGGAAGCTCTGAATCCATGTATTTTCCATCAAGAAAGAAGTCGTTATCATTTGTTGAGTGGGCTCAAGAGCTCAGTTAGATAGAAGTGTGGTATGGGACAATGGTCTGTATTCTGTCAATTATATTTTAAATAAACGCTGATTGGCCAGTATCCAGGCAGGAAGTGGGACAACCAGACAGAAAGTAGAGGGGAGGTCAATGAGAACAGAGAATTCTGGGAAGAGGAAAGTTTGTTTTGCAGTCCTGTCCCATTCACAGAAGAAGCAAGATGTCACTACCCCGCAGGATAAGGTACCGAGCCATGTAGCTAACACAGATAAGAATAATGGGCTAATATTAAGTTATAAGAGTTAATAAGAAGCCTGAGCTAATGGGCCAATCAGTTTATAAATAATGTAGACCTCTGTGTGATTTCTTTGGGACTTAATGACTGCGGGAATGGGCAGGACAGAAAACTCAGACAACAGAAGTGTATGTATGAGAGTTGAGGAACAGGTAGGATATGGCTTGCTTAATCCTGCCAACTTGCTAGCATTCAGACTAAACTTAGACCATGGACTTCTTATCCTTTCTTGTGAGGTATAATGATTCATCCTGGATGTGGGGGCCACCATCCCTAGGGCCACTGGGGTCCTGGACTGAAAAGAAAGGCAGAAATGAGTAGTGGACTAGAGTTCTCTGCTCTGGCTACAGGAGCAATGTCACTTGCTGGGTCACATTTCTGATGGCATGCTAGTCTTTCCCTGGCATGCTAGACTCTGTGCTTTCTAGAACTATGAAGAAGAGCAAACCCTTCTTTCCTTCAGTTCATTTTGTCAGCTATTTTGTAGCGGTAATAAGGAAAGTAACTCAAGCAAGATACATCACGCCTTTGATAAAATGCCCCCACAGGCTCCAGTGTTGAGGACTTCACACTTAGATGGGAGTTCTAGGTCAGGAGAATGCTGTTTCATCATGGACCAACCCATGTCTTCGAAGGGGATGCCTTCTTTCTCTCTATCATACTTCCTTCCTTCCTCTTTCCTTCTTCCCTTTCCTCTCCTGCCTTCCATCAAGGAAGCTGCTCTGCAGCATTCTCTGCTGTGACTACCATGTGTACTATCTAACCTGAGGCCCAAAGTGATAGAGACAAGGGAGCAACATACATGAGAGAGCCAGCCTAAATCAAGCCTACCTGCTGTAAGTTGTTTTTCTCCATTGTTTGGGAACAGCAGAGAACTGTCTATAACATATTGTGGTGGTTAACGGTGTAAGTTTGACAGAATGTAGAATCACTGCGAAGTGAAACCTCTGAGCTGGTGTGAAGGGCTAGATTGCAGCTATGAAGTGGGAAAGAGCCATCATCATTTCTGGTGACATCCTTCCGTGGCCTGTTCCTAGGTTGGGTACAAGAGAAAGGAAAACGCTAAATGACAGCAGTTGCTGAAATTCTTTTCCTTACTGAATGCAGTGTGACCAGCAGCCTCATGCTGCACTGCCAGGCCTTCGACACCATGGAGGACTCTAAAAGAAACTCTGAATCCAAATAAAACTAGCTTGCTTGCTTCCCTCCCTCCCTCCCTTGTTCCCTCCCTCTTTTTCCTTTCTTAAATTGCTTTGTAACCAGTTTTGTCGCAGCAATGAGAATACACATGCAGGGTAATAAAACATTTACCACAGTAATTCAAGAACCATTTCCAAGACACTAGCTAAACACAAACTATTAAAACATGTGAGCGACGGAGGTTTTTGTTAATCTTGTCAGTAAAGAACCTTTGTGTTCATTTGTCCAATCTTGTGCTAACAGAAGTCTGTGACTTTTGCAGACTTTGTGTAACCCATTTATAAAGGAGTAAGAAATGACCAAGTTTTGTTACTTATATATAAAAGATGTAACCCAAAGCTTTGAAGTGATTTAAGATACTACTTTTAAGTTCCACTCTATTGACTATTTTCTTCCTGATCTCTACAATGTACCAAAGGCATTGTGGGAATAAATAACCATTAAAGTCCTGTGCCCAACACAACTTCAGTTTCCTTGTTTCTGTCGCCACCTTATGAAATGGGCAGAGAGCTGGCATTTGATGTCTTCCCTGCATGCTTTTCATCCTCAACCCTGTTTATCTAGAAAGGCAATCGGCACAGACTCGTTGATCAGTTGTGAGCTTTTATATTTGGAAGAGCTGCTTGAGCCACCTTTGTGGGTAGTGGAGAAGGCAGGTTCTTTCAATGGTTGTAATCTGTGAATTTGGATGCGCAGCATGACTATTAGAACTGCCAGACACATGCACACCTGCACATACATCACCTTTGGATACCAGTGATTGATGAGATGAACCATTAACAGCCATATTGACCAAGAGTTACTGAAACTCTTGGATAAACAGAATAGTGAATCCCAATAGGAGTTCCAGGTTTCTCCACTTCCCTTGATTCTCTCCCTTCTGCCATTGCATAGCAAAGATCTTCCCACATGTGGGGGTAAAAAAGGAGGAAGGCACAGGGGCTGTTGTTAAATATTTTTCTGGTATTAGTTTTGCTACAGGTCTTGTGTGGTTGGATATAATGATTAGGCCAAACTTTTAAAGGTAACATGCAAAACTCTTTTTTGAAAATTTTAACAAATACATATTGATATAGTCATATTATATTGCACGATTGCTGGGAATCTGGTCTTAAATGCTGTCCCAGGGCCTGTTTATTTATTATTAACATAAGGAAGTGGTTTTGGGATGAGACAAAGCACTCAAGGAGTGGAGAATACTGGTAGGTCTTTAGGCCACTAAGGCTTTGTTCTTAAAGGAGACAGTTGCAGGCCTCTTCATCCCCTGTTTTTGTTTCCTGGTTAGGAGGTAAATGTCTTCTTATGCTCTGTGCCCTTGTGTGGTGGTTTGAAAGAAAATGACCCCCAAAGGGAATGGTACTATTAGGAGGTATGGCCATGTTGGAAGAAGTGTGTCACGGTGGAGGCAGACTTTGAGGTCTCTTTTCCTCAAGATTCCCTTGGGGTGGCGGTCAGTTGACTTTCTGTTGCCTCTGGGTGAAGATATAGGACTCTCAGATCTAGCAGCACATCTGCCTGTGTGCTGCCATGCTCCCCATCCTGATGATAATGGGCTGAGCCTCTGGACTGTAGGCAAGTCACCTCGGTGAAATGTTTTTATTTATAATAATTGCTACAGTAATCGTGTCTCTTCACAACAAGAAAAAACCCCAACTAAGACACCTTGTCACAATGCACTGCCTTCCCACAAACCTGAAATTAATGAGCCCTATTGTTCATGGGCTGGAATATGCAAAATTGTCAACCCAAATAAAAATTTCTTCCTTATATGTTGCTTATGTCAGGAATTTGTTACAGTTATAGAAGGCTGATTAATGCAATGACGATGTTTATGATTAAAAAAATACTGGTGGAACTTACATAGAGGTTTTTGGTGCATTGGGTAGTAATGTGAATTTCTCAGAATATTTCCTTCAGAGGTAGCCAATTCACTTGCAGACTAGACTTCTTAGCACAAACATCCAAGCTGTACCTGGAGGAACTCTCGAGATTTACTTGTCTACAGCTATTTATTGGCTACTTAGTTTTGACCTGGTAATATTTCACACGTAGAGAAGAAATTGGTTTTCCTTCCTGTTGTGACAGAAACTCTAAGTCTCTGCGAGATGCAAAAGTGTAAGTGTGAAATTTATTTCTCTGATATTCGATATATCCTTCAAAATAGTCAAAGAGCAGACGGGCTATAGATGTTGGGGAATAAGTTAATTTTGTATTTATTCCTCCATCACCTGATCTTTCTCTGTGGCAATTTCCTTCTTGTTTGATTTAGCCTGATCACAGTTTTCTTCCTGGAACAGAAGGAGGAAGGCCCACAACTCATCATTCCTTTTCCACCGCCACGTCAAAACGACCACACACTTCCTAACTTATATAACTATGGATGCTGGATGCTTGATTGACTAGTTCTACAACTTCAAAGCATCGTTTCATTTCAGTTCTCCTGGGATCGAAAGGAGGAAGTAGGGAAGGCAGTGCTTAAAGTGGTTTCAGTATTCTGGGCCCCAACAAAATGATAAATCCTACATTCTTTCCCTACCATGTACCAAGAGCAAGTAAGGAATGAACAGTATGGGTAGGGGGCACCCATTGAAGTCCTGTTCCCGACACAGATTCGGGTCCCGTTTTGTTGCCTCCTTCTTTAGTGGGAAGAAGGCAGGTGTTTGAGTTCTTGTCTGCATGCTTCTAGTCCTCAATCCTGTTAATCTAAGAAGGCGATCCGTGCAGATGAGTTGCTCAGTTGCAGACTTTTATATTTGGAAAATCTGCTTGAGTCATCTTTGTGGGTAGTGGAGCGAGAAGGCGTGTTCCTTCAATGGTTTTAATCTGCGATTTTGGATGGGCAGCCCTATTATTAGAACTGTCAGAGGATTAAAAGAAATAAGTGTTTTCCAGCAAAACTGCAATGAGCGATGGGATTCAAGTCACACAGCTGGGAAGTGTGAGATCTGGTGCCGGTGCCCAGGACTACGATGACAATAGTGCTGAATCATTCCATGACTTTCATCGTATAAGTGATCCATCATTCTTTTTGTCTGCACTTTCTTTATATTTTATCCTTAACATTGGCATAAAACTTATAATATTGCATTGCCTTTTGTGTGCTCAGAATGAGATCTAGTACATAATATTTACTGAAAAAAGTTTGTAGTTGAATATTTAAATGTGAATATATGTGTCTCCTTGCTTCAAGGGGCTGTGTGCTCCTTAATTCATAGGTAGAGCTTTGTAGATTATGTGCCTCTGTACTCTGATAGTAACAGCATATCTCTGTTGTCATGGAGCTAGAACCTTCCCAAATGTAGCTGAGTGCTGTTTCTATATTGTCCATCTCATCAACCTTGAGTCATATTTTTTCCTTTCATTTATAGATCCTTTCTATTTCTCTTCCTTTTCTTTTCTCTACTGTCTGTTTCCTTTTTCCTTACTTCATATCAATGGCATCCCTGACATTCCTTTGCCTCTTCTCTCTTTGCTTGCCTTCTTTTAAAGCAATAGCTATAGATAAAGCTCTGTGTGACAGATACATTTGACACAAAAGGTCAAAAGGTTAACATTATACTAAATAGCACCCATTTTGTGCATGTGTGATGTTGTTTAGAAGAATTAGTACTGACCTAAAACCCTGTGCCAAGTCCTTGAAGAACATAATTGACCCCTTAGTGTCTTTAAGGATCTGATTCCCAAGTAAGATGGCAAACTTCACGGGAAAGAGTCAGCACATCAGGTGTTATTAATTAGTAATTCTGCATTATGCCAATAAGGAAGACACCAAACCATTCCCAAATCAGGTTATTGCCTCACCTGTTGTGTATGAATGGCCCCTGAGGATTGTTGTAACTATTTTTCTAGAAAGATTACACCCAATTATATCTAGTGTCCGACCATTATTTTGCTGTGATGAAAGGAGTTTGAACTTGGTAAATAAACACTTCGGCCTTCACTATGTTTCAAACGCACATGGTGCTGTGGGGGTATGGCTCCCAAGCTTACAGCAGAGTTGAAAAGTTAGAAATGGTGTAAGTGAACCAGGGGAGTAATGTTTGTCTACAAAGCCAGCCCTTAGGAGGCTCAAGCAGAAGGATCCAACAACATGAGACTAGCTTGGGTTGCAGAGTGAGTTCCAAGGCAGTCCAGGCTATACAGCAAGATGATGTCATGGAATGATTCTCCTTTATTCATGCAAGTGCTACCCTCCTTTCCACCTATCTACTCACTTCTTATTTAAAAAAAATAGAAAAGATTTTTCCCTCTATTTTCTCCACCGGGGGCTTCGTTTATCTTTTTGGTGGTTATTTTTATTATGTATTGTTTTTAAAATTATGAATCCGTATAGAGTTTCGTCTCAGTTATCATTACTTATCCTGCTTTCTCCCACACACATTTTTTTTCGCTCTGCTCCCTTAAACATGGAAAATGTTCTGTCAGTCTTAGCTGACATCTTCTCCTTCTAAGGCCTCAGCCTCTATATCTCTACCCTTAAGTGACTGACTCCATTTCAGGGCTGTATTGGTTGAGGGGCTTTGTGAAATTCTTTGTTGGAGGGATCTTCTGGAAAGAAAATGCATATCCGCTACATAATGATTCCAAAAATAGAAATCATCAGAATTTTAGATAATTGTCACTGCGATGGCTTATATGTCACCTCAGATCCTGACCAGAATTGACTTCCCCTTCTTCCCGTCTTCTCGAATCCATTGCACAAGACAGCCCTGGAGTGATTATATCATTCACTTACTGAATTCCAATAGGAGACTCATTTTTGGAAGACATGGGTTTTCATGATCTGTAAACACACATCAAGATTTTTACTACAGACAAGATAAATCCCATGTAATTAATGATCTTTTAAAGCCATACATTCCCTTACCCATTTTCAAATCTCTTGGAAGTATTTAACAGAATTGTATTTTGATGGAACTATAAAATAACTCATCTGGAAAGGACCTCAGATATCATTTAGTCTCGGCTTCCCAATTTATTAATAAAAAGTCCCCTGCTCGAATGGAGAACAGCAACTGAACCCCGCAGTGGAAGAGAGGGTGCGCTTTACATTGGCATATATAGTATAAGAGGCCATGCCCAAGTGGGCGGGTAACTTAAAGGCTACTGGCTGTAGGATTTCCTACAGCATTAAGCTTTTACAGATGTGGAGAACATCTATGACAAGGGTTGCCAGCTGTGTGCAGCATAATTTCCCTGAGTTTTCTTAACATTGCCATCATAAGTTCATGTCCAGATTTCAACAACCAGAGAAGTGTTTACATATTTTGCAAGGCCAATATTATCTCAGAAGTAACACGTTTGACATGTTAAGTAACAGACCATACATATGTAACAGTCCTAAACACCCGTATCTACTCTCATTCCTAACATTCCTAGGACAGAGCAGGCACTTTTTTGTTGTTATTTGTTTTTTGAGACAAGGTTTCTCTGTAGGTTTGGGGCCTGTCCTGGAACTAGCTCTTGTAGACCAGGCTGGTATCGAACTCAGAGATTTACCTACCTCTGCCTCCAGAGTGTTGGGATTAAAGGTGTGCATCACCACTGCACAGCAAGTAGGCACTTTCAATACATGCTCTTAATACTGTGAGAACCCCCTTTTTCTGTCCTGTATGTCATTATAGTGAGATCTCACATCTGCCATCACAGTGTATGCTATGCAAAGACACAGCTAATATTGACTCAGCTCCTCCCCATAATATTCGTCATTAGCGTTTTTCAGATCCACAAACAGAAGAGTCCCCAGTACTGTTAATCTGATTGGTCTTCTCCACAGAAAAGAGGAAACTGATGTTGGGGAGATACATCTGTTATCACTAAATTGAAGTTCAAAGGTGGTGGAGTTCAGCTAGGTAACTTCTAAAAAAAAATTCTCGAGTTAGCTTTTTGTTTCTTGGAGGAGAACAGGTTGATTTGCTAATCTCCCAATATCATCCATACATGGAAAATGAGCAGGTAACATTGCAGTGTGATGGATCTTAAAGTAAAACAGACTCAGGAGAAGAATTACAAGTGAGTAAATACAATTTCAATTAATGACAAGGGAAGCAATTCAAGAGCAGCCCCTTTGGGATTCTCAGAAAGATGCTGGATATTAACACAATGTTGTCCTATTAGTATTCCCTGGAGCCCTGAAATGTTTGTCTCATTTAGTGGGAGTTGTAGCTCTACTTGTTTGCTTTAACAAATATTTGTCAGCTTAATGATATTCCTCAGTCGCATGTTGATGAGCTAAGAATAAACATTTGTTTCTCAGCACTTGATAGGTAATGAATTTGCTTCTACCCTAGTGAAGAATCGGGAGGGATATGCTTAGATGGTCTGTGAGACCATTTCCATATGGAAAAAAATATCCATCCAATAGAAGCTAGAGAGTGGCTGGGGCTCTTCCTGTCTGTATTCTTCCAGGATTTCATTAGAGTTTGGCTAAACAATCTTTTCCCATTACTACCTATAAGATGTGTAAAATTGCTTTGAGAACATTCACTCAGTGAAAGTGAGGCGCCTTAAAAGATGTGGCTAGAAAAACAGGATCTCTGGAAAATCATGAGATACAGTTTTGGTAGGAGTTAGTTGGGGTCGGCTAGGTCATGTTGCAGTGGTGTCATTTAGGTATACAAAAAAGGGTTTACTGCTGGCCACAAATGATTGGTTGGGGTCTTTGTCCTTCTGTCATTATTGGCCATACTTGGTGATTCTCTCTATATCCAGACTGTCCCCATTTAGGATAAGAGAAGCAAAAGAGCTTGTGGAAGCATCCACTGTGTTTCAGAAATTCTATGCTTGGAAATGACTTCCATAATGCACACTGATTGGTCAAAGGAAATTACATAGCCACAGCTGAGCTCATCAGGATGAGGGAATGCCAGCCCAGTGCAACTGGGACAAGAATGGAAATAAGTAGGCTTATAGTCCTTACACTCAAGGTAATTACAAGAATTTCATTCATTATGAATTCTAAATATAGTATCAAATGCAATTACTAAAGCACATTTATTAACTTTTACTCTGTGCTAATCTAGATGGCCTTGATTTGTAAAAATGTATATGGATGATGCCTGATTCCCAATGGTTTGACCTGTGATCTCTCAACCTTATGATGGTAGGAAAGCAATATGCATTCATTAGAAAGCATGCCTTGAAATCTGATTTTTGTTTTGAGCAAGCAATACTACACTATCTCGGAATGTTAGATGGTGACAAGGAGCCTCATCTCCCCAGAGCTATGCATTCACAAGGAGAAACTACTGAAACACTGCAATGCTCTATGTTGCTGAGCCAGCTGTATCAAAAGCAGTTTGAACTTATGGGATTTTCAGTTTGGGGGTTTAGAGGCATTTGATCACACTATAAGTTGGTGGGCATATGCACAAATCTTACCTGCTCAACCAATAGAGATGGCACTTGCTGAACTTTGTCTCCAGGACGATAATCACTCCCAAGTGTGGCACAGTCAAAGAAACCTGGTTAAAAAAAAAAAAAGAAAGAAACCTGGTTAGACTAGGATTGCCTACTGGAAAACTCTATCAAAAAATGAACCATAAATGAAAGAGCAGAATCGGTGCTGGATATTTTATGACAAGCTTAGCAATGGTGTATGGATTATTGATAGAAAGGGGAGAAAGACAGATATCAATTGTATGAGAATAGGACATTTTATAAATAAAGACTGAAGCTAATTGAGTAAGATTTCTGCTTAACTAAAATGCAGCTTATGAATGTGTCTGAGGGTCAGGGAAAGAGTAGTCAGATTTATTGAAAACCTGCTAAGTTGATCTTCACCATTTCTCTTAAAATTGACATTCCCTTTCTACGTTTATCCCTTCACAGGCAATCGCACATCATTCTCTGCTCTTTCCAGGAAGCAGGAAGCTTGTCAGCAGTCTGCAACCTGTAATCCTGCTTCTAATTTTAGGGTTTTAAGTCCCAGCTTCAAAGGTACTCAGGCAGTAGACTGAGAAGATTGAGGGAGTGTGGAGGATTAGCCTTAGGCAGCTGTATGACAAAGCTGTCTATCCGTGCTAGGTAAGAGCGAAAGAGGTTGAGATGTATAATTCGTTTCACATACATCTGTCTTCTCGACCCCTTCATGAACTCAAAGGGCTGAAAATGACTCCCCCACAGTCCACCCCACTTTTGCACTGTACTGGTTTCTTTTTTTTCTGTGCTGGGATGTGAAGAGAGTCTCTAATCCATGCTGCGATGTTAAGTGAGGCTGGTTAAGGACCGCACCAAGAAATTGCATCACTGAGATTTGATTCATGGTGTATCACACTCAGGTTACACCCAGTGATGCATCCAACCATGTCACCCCACCTGGCGGGTGGGAAAATAGCTTCCACATCCTTTCACACTTAGGAAAAAGTCCTCAAAATTTTTACACCACAGACTGGAATGACTCACAGGAGATGTTTTATCAGCAGCCTTCAATGGAGGCACTCTGATTTTCTGTATTTAAAATCCAAATGCAAGCCACTGTGCTTTTGACTGAAATGCAAACCCCTTCCTTGAGTGTTGGATGACCTGTGTATCCTAATTCACACCAATGCTCCCCTGGGATTTATTTTTCTGGATACTGACTTGGTAAGGAAGAAAATGGCTTTAACTATGTCCTCTCTAAAACTCAGAGTTATGTGCCTGTATTGAGTAGTAACAGATGGTTCTGCATTTAATTTGCTTAAAGAAACATTACTATTACCATTTTTTCACACTAAAACTTTATAAAGGTAAAGAGAACTTGCTTTTGTGGTCTCAAACAGTGAGGACAAAAAATGTAACCCCCATAATAACTGTAAAGTTTGATGCTCTGTCTCTGTGTCTCTTTCTCTGTCTGTCTCTCTATATCTCTCTTCCTTCTCTCAAATTGTTTATTGCCTATAGCTCTTTATCTAGGGATGGGTCCCTGTGATGTTTTTCCCATCTATTCTAGGATGTCTACTCTTGTTGAAGTGTTCAGATTTTGTTTAGGCAATCGTGTTGTTGAGATCTCATGGACATTTCCCTGTAATAATTAGTGTGATGATTAGTGAGTGGTTATCCAATAGAATGGTAAGGCTTTAGAAACATATACAAGCAAGGGATACTGCACAGACTCAGAAGGTTGTGTATGTATATGTATACATATATATGTACACATACATAGATATACATAAATGTATTTAATAATGATGGTTAAAGAAGAAGAGACTGTGAATTTGGGAAGGTGGGGGACATGGTAGGAGAGGGAAATGATGTAATTAAAATTTTTAAGTCTAAAATACAGACATACACACACACACACACACACACACACACACCAAAAGTTCATGTGGCTAGCATAAACTTATATAGAGTGGGAGTCTAACTCGCAATTAGAGAAAACTGAAGCTTAAATACTTTAATTCTGTATGTATTCATCTGCTATAGTACTTTGCATAGTGAAAATTGTGTTTAGTTGTCTTTCCTCTTACTAGAATGTAATTCATGAAAATATGACCATGTGCTAGTATTTTGTCTCAATTATATCACCGTGTTGTCCTTATAAACACTAAGTAAGGACATTGCTTCAAAGAACACTGTCCTCTGGCAAGACCCAAAGTCTTCAATGCACTTTTAATATTTGAGGTTCCTATGTATACTGTATGTAAATGCACATTTTTGAGAAAGTTCATTTGCAATTTTACCATTATTTCTATGGTTTAGATAATGAAAGCATGAAGCGCTTCTCAAATAACTTATTTCAGGAGCAAATTCTAGTCTAGTTTACACTGAAGGTAAAAATCTCTATTATTTTTACATTTTGGTTTGTCGTGCCAAGGTATATTGCATAAAATTAGAAACACAACCAAATTTGAAATAGTCATTATCTCAAAAAAGCCCTATGTATTTGAAATAATAGCTGGTAATAAAAGCAGCTGATATGGGTGGAGTGTTTACTATGAGCCAGAAACTTTACAACATTTTAAGTACTTCACTCTCAAAAAATGAACCTCAAATATAGAGAAACTATACAACCCCCTATTACAGAGAAAAAACCTGAAGCAAGGAAGTACAGTTGGTTTGATCATGTCCTCATAGTTGCCAATTAACAGATGGGAATTAAGATCCAGAAGTTGCATTAAATGAGATGATCATGTGTGGTTTTTTTTCTTGACAGATTTTCATATGTTGAATCATCCCCTGCTTATCTGAAATGAAGCCTACTTGAACATGGTGGATGATCTTTTTGATGTGTCCTGTTCAATTTACGAGTATTTTATTAAATATTTTTACATCAATGTTCATGAGGGAAATTGGTTTGTAATTCTTTTTCTTTGTTGGATCTTTGTGTGGTTTGGGTATTGGGGTGACTGTGACCTCATAGAAAGAATTTGCCAATGTTCCTTCTTTTTCTATACTGTGGAACAATTTGAGGAGTATAGTATTAGCTCTTCTTTAAAAGTCTGGTAGAATTCTGTGATAAAATAATCTGGCCCTAGGCAAAGGACACCATCAATAGGTCAAACGGACAGCCCACAGAATTAGAAAAAAATTTAGCAACTCCCCATCCAACAGAGGGCTAATATCCAAAATATATAAAGAATTCAAGAAACTAGACATCAACAAACTAAGTAATCAATTAAAAATGGGATATAAATCTATACAGAGAATTCTCAACAGAGGAATCTCAAATGGCTGAGAAACACTTAAAGGAATGTTCAATATCCTTAGCCATCAGGGAAATGCAAATCAAAATGACTCTGAGATTCCATCTTACATTTGTCAGAATGGCTGAGATTAAAAAAGAAAAAAACCAGTGACAGCTCATGCTGGGAATATGTAGAGTGAGGGAACACTCCTCCATTCCTCGTGGGAATGCAAACTTGTACAGCCACTTTGGAAATTAATATGGTGGATTCTCAGAAAATCTGTCTACCTCAAGACCCAGTTATACCAGTCTTGGGCATATACCCAAAGATGTTCAATCAACATACAAGGGCATTTGTTCAACTATGTTCCTATCAGCTTTACTCGTAATAGCCAGGAACTGGAAAGAACTTACTTGTCCCTTATCTGAAGAATGGATAAAGAAAATGGGGTACATTTACACAATGGAGTATTATGCAGCTGTTAAAAACAAAAACATGAAATTTATAGGCAAATGAATGGTACTAGGAAAAAAATCATGAGTGAAGTACCCCAGATCCAGAAAGAGAAACATGATATGTACTCACTCATAAGTGAATATTAACTGCAAAGTAAAAGATATTCATTCAAGAATCCATCGATCCAAAAATGCTAAGTAACAAGGAGAATTTAAGGGAGGTCAAGGATCTCCTTGGGAAGGGGAAATAGAATAGATTTTGAGGGTTGACTAGGGGTGTGTTGACTTGGCAGCAGCAGGGAAGAGATGGGGGAGGGAGAAAACACTGGGAGAAAGCGCTGGTTTGGGGAACATTTTGGGGGGCAAGGTGGAAACCTAGTGTAATTCAAACTCCATGTAATCTACAGGAGTAACCCTAGCAAAGACTCCTGGTACTGGGAGACACAGAACCTGAAGTGGTCGTTTTCTATAGCCAGGCAAGGCCTCAGGTGAAGTGACTGAGACACCAACCCAGCCACAAAACCTTTGGCTTTCAGTTTGTCCTGCCAGCAGAGTGTTCTGGGCCTGGAACCTAGAAGATTCTTCACCCCAGAGATCAGAGACACTTCATCTAGCATCCAATGGGAGCAGATCCAGAGTCCCATAGTTAAACCTTAGGCAGAGCTCTGGAAGTCCTGCAGAGGATGGGGAAGAAGGACTGGAGGAGCCAGAAGGATCAGGGACACCGCAAGAACATGGCCCACAGAATCAGCTGACGGGGACTCATGCAAGCTCACAGAGATCGGCGAGCCTGTAGGGGTCTGGCCTAACTTCTCTGTGTATATGCTATGGCAGGGTAGCTTGTTCTTATGGAACTCATAACAGTGGGAGCAGGAGCTGTTTCTCACTCCTTTGCTTGCTTGTGTGACCCTTTTCCTCTTATAAGCTTGCCTAGTCCAGCCTTGATGTAATGGTGTGTGCCTGGTCTTGTTTTAACTTGTCATATCCTGTCTGGTTGATGTCCCTGAGAGGCCTGCTTTTGTCTGAGGGAGAGGGGAGGTGGGGAGAGACTCAGAGAGGGCAGGGAGGGGGAACTGTGGTCAGGACATAATATATGAGAGAATAATAATGATAACAATAATGATAATAATAATAAATAGTGATAAAAAACTAAAAAAAATGTTTGCTCACTATTCCACTGTTATGTAACAACAATGCATCAGGGTCAGGCAGACCTCTGTAGTTCTTGTGAGTGGTACCACCTTTGGTTTCAATGGCTAAAGCTTGACTTAAGGAATACAATGGCTGGGGTCTTGGAAGTTTAGCCTTGGGCTCCAGGCAAATGCAGAGCAAAACCCTGACTCACATAAACTTTTCAGTTTCAGAATCGAGGTCTTCGTGACAGATAACACTGGGTACGCTTTTATGACTAGAAAATAATTTCAGTGTGATCATCACCTGAAGCCACAGAGGGGATGGCAAGTCCTGACACGCAAGATAGGGACGCTGGGAAGCCATCATAACAGACTTCAAAGATGACTGGTTTACCCTTTGATTTAGCTGGTAACTTCATTATGATATTGTTTGATTTATTAAGCGTAAGGATTCTTTTTTTCACGGTTATAATACTTTAGTCATCACATATGAGAATAATAAAGATGTTTAGTTATCAATTGATTAGAAGTATGTAACCATGTAATTTCTGTAACTCACGAAAAGTGAATTACAAATTCGTGGAGATCAAAATGATGATAGAGTCACCAAACTGATAGGTTGGGAAATATGTAGAACCCTAGAAACAGTGGGTTGTCACGGTAGGATAAAATGATTTTGGCTCAGGGTAGGTGAATGGATGCTATTTTCTAGAAAAATCGCAGATCACATGCCAGAAAAATCACTAAGAGGGAACTGATACCACGGCAAATTTTGTGGAGTCTAAAGCTCCTATCACTGGACAAAAGCCTTTTGAAAAATAGAATTCAAATTATGAAGCCAGTGACTGAGGCAGATCCTGAAACCTTGGCCCAGATCTTGTGGTTCTGTCTATCTGTCTTTGTGTGTGTGTGTGTGTGTGTGTGTGTGTGTGTGTGAACATGAATGGGCATGGTTGCGTGTAAAGCTCAAGTTTTACTAAGTAAAGTAAGTTTTATTATGCCTAGATATTGAGAACATGAAATGAACCATCATGTAGTTTGTCAAAATCACTGTGTATCAATATTCTCCCGGTAGAAAGGAAGCCTATAAACTTTACACCAAACCTTCAGTTAATGAGGAAGAATGAGCCAGCAATATGGAGTTCTCTCCATATGTAGAAGAGGGAAGCAAAGCAGGACGGTGCCTATGCCTACTGTGTACAGAGTGTCAGGCAGGCTAAGGGCTGTATTTATTTAACCTTCATAGTAGATAGTGAGCAAACACATTTGTTTTACATATCACGAACAAATATACAAAGGTGACTTGGGTATTTGTTCATGATTTCACAACTGGGAAAAGCTGCCCATGACTTCAAACTTCAGCTCTCTTTGACTTGAGTCGGCATTTTTAGCTTCCTTCTGTCTTATCCATGCCATAGGCTAAGCAGAAAAGTCCAGAGGAAAAAGATTACTCATTGTGAAGCTTAGCTTAAATTGCTAGGAGGAAGCTTACTTGAAAACACGTGAGTCAAAACAGAGCAGCCCCCTCATGTAGCTCTGTGGTTTCTATGCCATCTCACAGTAGATTATCATATGTTTCTTTCAGGATTGCACGCAGTTTGTCTTTGATTTGCCTGCGTTCCATTTGGAGAGAAACCGGTGCTGCATGGGATGTCCCTAGCTGAGCTACTAACTTGTGAAGTACAGGGAAATCCTCTCATTTTCCCGAGGCAGAGGTCCGGAAGCAAATAGATTCTTTTCCCCCCTTGGGATGTAGCTACAGTGTCTGCAATTCATAGAGCCCGGAGGCAGGTCTGTTATTGAAAAAGTGAATAATGACATCATGCTTTCTGTGCTGAGAACCTGAGGCTTTTGACGTAATAATTATACCAAGCGTGATAAATGTTAGCTTTTTGTGCATAAGAAGACGATGACAAAGTATTTTAATGCTGTGTTTCTTATCCTTCAAAGGGAAGCATTCCAGCTGCTAATAGTGTACAGACTGTGGGGGTGGGAGGAGATTGAATGACATTTCAGGACTTTAAGGGGCTGCTGTTCCATACAACTGATCGATACAACTGGATCAAGCTGAAAAATGCCCCTGTACATTCCCAGAAGATGTCCTTGTGCTAATGAATATCCAGATCCTGGGAATGTTGGCTTTCAGAGGCATACAGATCTTTCCAGAAGTAATCTAGGTGCCCCATCCAGATGAGTATATTATGAGTGGATTTTCTAGATGGGTTTTGGATGCCAACACTGATTTTTCTTTTCCTTTCCTTGCCCTTTTGTTTTCTTTCTTTCTTTCTTTCTTTCTTTCTTTCTTTCTTTCTTTCTTTCTTTCTTTCTTNCCTTCCTTCCTTCCTTCCTTCCTTCCTTCCTTCCTTTCCTTCTTCATTCCTTCCTTCCCTCTCTCCTCCTCTTCCTCTTGCGTATGTGTGCATGCTCATATGTTTGAGTATAGGCACATTTGCCCTAGCATATGTGTGGAGGTCAGAGGACAGCCTCAAGCATTGGTCCTCATCTTCTGTCTTGTTTTGAGGTGGGGCCACTTCTTGTTCACAGCTGTATTTGAGAAACTGACTGGCCTGGGGACTTCTGCAAAGACTCTCCTAACTCCATGTTTCATTTACTGTGGGTACATTTGCCTTACAGACAGACGTTGCTGCCTCTGGATTACCTGGGTTCTGGGGAACTTAGCTGTGTGGTTTTCCTACTGAACTCTTGCTACTACGATGGGGGAAAGTTTAGATTGACAGATTAAAAAAATATATGACTCATTTTTCACCCTCAAGTTTGTGGATATATCCATAAATATCCTAATTTGAATCAAATGGCAAAATCAATTTCCTCAAAGGGTAGTTTTTGCTATGTTAGTGTTCAAGGCTGGATGAAGCTGCAGATTTTTTGCTGAGTTCCCATTCTGCTTTTCATTTTCCATTACGAATTAATTTTCAGAAATATTCTGTTTTCCTCTCTAAGATTCCTTGAGAGCTGGTCCAAGAGGCACCATTAAAGAGTTCCTTTCAATAGTAAAGAACATCAGTTGTGACCCGAAGCCATATTTGAAATCCAAGACTGAGGCACCCACTCAGTTCTCAATTGCCCTCCCAGTCATTCAACCAAATATACTTTCTAGAGGTCACTTAGCCTTTGTTTCTAACTCCAGTTTCCATTCATGTTACAGAGGAGAATCTTACTGATGTGTCTGGTGGGCATTTGGCTTGTGTGAGTTGAGATTCATGAGTTCCTTTGGATGAAAGAAGACATGGGAGAAAACCAAGGCAAGCAGTTTCCTGATTCTTAAAACAACCCTAGGACCAGAAGAGTTTCTACTCTGGGGTTTCCCTCGGGAGCAGGGATTGAGAAAGACAGAAAATAGCTATTCTTGGAAACCCAACTACTGGGCAAATGCCATAGGGCAAGGGCTGAGAAAAGCTTAATGTCACCTCTTTTATCTAAAGTCAGAGCTCATTCTGACTGAAGCTGCTGGGTCCGGCTTTACAATTCTTGATAGGGGGTGAAGGAGGAAAGAGAAAGACAGAGACAGATAGACAATTAGACAGATACACTTAGAGAGAGAGAGAGAGAGAGAGAGAGAGAGAGAGAGAGAGAGATAGGGAGAGGGAGAGAGAAAAGGAGAGGGAGGGAGAGAGACAGACAGAGAGAGGGGCACTGGGAAAGGAGAAAGATAACTATAATGGTTCATGGAGTTAAAGCCCAGAATAGCTGTCCAGTTTCGCTCTCTCTTCTCCTGAATGCTCCTATTTCCCAGAAGCCCTCTCTCCAGTTAATGCCTGGATATTCTTGTGTGTTTTTATCCTAGCAGGAATTATAGATATCATTAAAGAATAGTATCTGCCTTCATGTTTTTACGTTCAGCAAACTCAAGCGGTTTAAGATGTAAAATATTGTTTCAGTTTCTTTAAAATCATTGATAAAAATTCAAGTGCTATAATTACCCAGCCATGCTGAGAACATTAAAGAAATGCCGTGCAGTTGTTGGTAATTGCTTTGACACCTTTCCTTCAGAAGTCGGTTAATTTCAATGACTGCTTTTCATTATCTTTGTCCTCTCTGAGTATGATGGTATAGGACAAGTTTATCTTTTCATTAGGAAAAACTTGAGTTTACTAAGATTTGCTGTTCAGTGAGTCATGCAAAAAAAATTGTAAGTGGTGTGCAAAAAAGATCAAGGGAAAAAAACATAGTCAGAAAATGTGCCATCTCTGAAAACCTAAAATAGGACAAAAAGATGGAGCATCTTTGTCAGGACTCCTTTGAATCAAAGCTGTCCTGCCATGGCTACAGAGGGATAGAGAATGAAGCCTGACTTTTTCCCAAGCAGAAGAGATGCTGTATACACTGGATCACATGCTATTGAAAAACTCATCTTTCCTTTTAGGAGATTGCTCAGTGGGTAAGAATGCTTGCTGCCCCAAGTATGTGGTCTTGTATTTAAAATCCCAGAATCCACGAGAACACCAACACCTAGACATTGTCACACATGCCTGTGCCTGTCACCTCTGGAGGATAGCTGGGGCTTGTTGGCCGCCAGTTTATCTCTGGGTTTAGTGAGTTATCCTGTCTCAAGGGAATAAAATGGAGAATAATAAAGCAAGATACTGGTTATTCTCTAGCTTTGCTTCCAGGATCATATGCTACACATACTACACACACATATCCACACAAAAAGTAAACTTAGAAAAATGAAATGATGAAAGAAAGAGAAACATCATATTTGGCAGAGATGGAATATTCAGAATGTCCTTTTATGGTAAGTATATGAAACAAGAATAACACCCCCCCAAGTAGCTCAGGCTGACCTTGATTTCCTGGTGTAGTTCACTATGTAGTTAAGTTGTTTTTGAACTATGGATCATCTAGACTCTACATTTTGAATGCAGGGTTTGTTGCCTTGCTCTACTGTGTCCAGTTGTGAACGAGATCCTTTACATGTGGGTCTTAAGGTAGTAACCCAAGCAGGAAGGAAGACCTGAATACTTGAGTAGATCTATTTCACGCCCTGAAGATGGAACTAGACAGTAATAGCAGAATGGGCCAGATTAAATGAATTAGATCGTATTCCAAACATACCAGTGCTCAGTTGTAAGCGTTGTTGAAATGTTCATTTTGTTTGAACTTTATGAGATATTATAGTAAAGCCACGGAGTCATGGCAACCATTTGGGAGTTTAAGTGGGAAAGTACCACAAGGATACAATGACTATGTCAGCAGGGTTCTTCCTTTCAAGTCGAAACACTTTCGTCAGGGTCACAAAATGAGAGGAGAAGTGGGCATTGATTACATCAGAATCATATGGCTTTGTCTGGTTTTACTTGAAAGTTAGAAAACAAAGAAAAGTCCAACACTTTGGGTCCCTTGCCCTCTTTCTTGTGAAGTCCCCCCAAAACCAAGTAACGTAAGTTGCTCAGAGGAGAAGCAAGGGTTTGCAGCAATACGAATGGGAGGAGGAAGGGGCGGTGTGGGAGAAACTACTGAAAATGAGCGAGTCTTTGGGTTGTGAAACTCCATGTAGGGAAATACTTCAGGTCGTTGATAGCGAATGCTTTGTGGGAACCATTCCCCAGCCAGCAGGAAGGAACGGTGGAAACATTCCTTTCAGGTTTATCTCAGATGGCCCACATCAAGGCTTTTTTTTTTTTCTCCCTATAACTCATGGAGTTGTTATAGACATTCCCCCACTATCCTTCATCTCTAAGTGTGGGTGCTGGAAGTTAGAAGAGAGACAGATGACGGAATGTCAGCCTCTACTTAGGTTAATTCTGGGGTCAGAGAGTGTTGATATGGACAGGGAGCTGCATGGCAGGAGGATTAGAAAAGGAAACCCTGTAGCTGGGAATACTCTCTTGCCACCCAAACTGCGCAGCTCCTGCTTCAATCATTCCTGGACGAAATGGTAGAAAGCAATCACGGTAAGTGCTCAACTTAATCACTTTGCATCCATACACAGACCCTTGAAGTTTCACACTTGCATATCGCATCAGAAACATGTCTTTCCTGAAAGGATTTGTGAATGGATTTCCTCCTCTGCTTTTGGATTGCTAAACTCATTGTTCTGTATTTCTTTCTGAGGTGCTCTCTCTTTCATTTTTTTAAAAAAAGTATTTCCAAAAAGATTTTCCATTGCTTACACACAAAACACATTTACAGCAAACAGGTTAACTTAAAATTATATGGCATTTTCCCAAACCAATTAAGGTTGAATGTATCTCTAAGCACTGAAAATAAAGTAAATCCCACAGGTATATTCAGACCCTCTTCTGTGACTTGTATATAGACTCAGAGTTATTCATAGTGTTTAGTGTCCTTAAGTTAGGCAAATTATTTCATTAATTATCTTGAATAAACATTACTCTTACCTTTTTCAACCAATTATCAATACTGTTCAGAGGAGCATTAATGTATCTAGATGCAAAAAGAGACTGCAATTTAAATTAACGTCAATCGACTAAATGGAAAAATGTCCATTGATAAGTGAATGGCATGTTTAATGATCTATCATAGCAAAAAAAGAGCAGTTCAGTTCACTGTAAAGAAAGTTATGTTCTTTATTTTATGAAGGTTTGAAATTATAAATAGAAAAGAAGCATTAAGATTTTTTTTAAAAAGAAATTCTATCAGTGTATGCTCTGAACAACATGCTAGTTACAGCTCATTGTGTGTTACTTAACACCAATATCCATGGGACATATTAAAATTACTACAGCCAAACAAGAGGAAAGGATTTTTTTCCCCATTATGGAAACTGCCAAAGAAGCAAATTTTCATTTGGAAACAAAAGTGTCCTCATGAACACAGCCAGATGTCTCTCATAGGGACGGCGATTGTCACAGAAGTCTTGAATCTTACTAACGACCTGCACCTCCATGTGGCACGGTTTCACTTCCATGGGGACAGGGTTTCTTTCCATCAGTCATAAGAGTGCCACAGTCACCGAAGGCTGCATACTGTAACAGCAAGGATTTTGGTGGTTAAAAATATTTTTTAAATCAAAATTGAAAAATTATTTTTCAAATC
This sequence comes from Bramus lutescens, assembly GCA_001685075.1. Taxonomy (NCBI): domain Eukaryota; kingdom Metazoa; phylum Chordata; class Mammalia; order Rodentia; family Cricetidae; genus Bramus; species Bramus lutescens. The sequence goes on along the minus strand of LOEQ01001102.1, from coordinate 277,041 downwards.
AAATCAAAATTAGAAATTCCAATAGGTAAGGAAATAGAAAAATGAGCCAATTATGGTCTGAATTTTCTGACTATGGTTCCAAATTTAATAATACAAAGATCTATACATAAACAAGGATATAAAACTTTTTCATAGATTCTAATACAGAACTTCCAAAAGTTCTCTACAAATAAGCAAACCAAAAACAAACAGCAGCAGCAGCAACAAAAAATGAACAAACAAACCCCCCAAAAAACAGAAAAGAAAAATAAAATTTAAGGGCAAAACAAGTTCAGGTTTTACATGTTAAAGGAAGTTTGGTTTATCCATTTTAGAAATTAAGGTCACAGGTTTGGACTAGGGGTTGAAAACTCATTCCCTCCACACACAAACCCTCCTGCTCTCATTCCGGGAACAAAATCCTATGGCTAGTTTATTGTGAGTAGCTTTTGAAAAGGACGACCTTTAATCCTAGTTTTTATTGCTCTCAAAATCTGGAACGTCATTTTGTGACCAGCCCCTGAGTGTGTCCTTCGTCAATCAATAGTCCATCCCATGTCAAGCAGATTTGCACATTCACAGAGTTGGCCCCACAGAGGGAATAACAGACGAGTCAGTACAAACCCACCACTACTGTTGGCAGGTACAGTTCAGGAGTGCGTTCTTTCTTAAAAAATATTTGGTAGTATTTTATAGGAAGGAGGGCAGCGCATTATCTGAGGAAAGATTCATGTCACATTTTGTTTAAAGATTTGTTTCATTAGTTCGCAGTCACACTTCAGTAAGCCAGAGCATAATAGCTTTTTCTTGGCCCTTGAAATGATTCTTTTCTTTGTGTTTCATGGAGAATCGAAATGAATTATTCACAGACACCTGTGAGCATTAAGGAAAAATGACCCAGTTCTTGAATAATGCCAATATTTCCTTCTCAGCCATTCTTATCAGGATAAGTGTATGCAATCTCTCTGCAAGAAACTGTCCTGAACATTCTTTTCACATGAACACGCATTCAAGCGTTCTTAAGCTCTACTTTCAACTGAAGTATCTTCATCTGGAAGTGTGTCCTTTCTCTCACATACGCTGTTTTCATCCCATAGAATTCTGTGCTTCTCTTCCCCATCCCAGCACCTGAATTCGTCTGCACCCTTTAAGATTTACAATAGAGATGGCTGGAGAAATGGCTCAGCAGTTCAGAGCTCTTGTTGCTTTTGCAGAAGACCTGGGTTTGGTTCTCAGCTTGCAACCTCAAGTAACTCCAGTTCCCGGGAATCTGATATCCCCTTCTGACCTCATTGAGCACCAAGCACATGTGCGGTACATATATGTACATGGAGGCACTGACACATGAAATAAAAAAAATAAATCTTGCAAAGCACTTTCCATTGAAGATGGAAACCTTTGATTTCACCCAGTCTAGTGCTTAAAAACAGATACTATGTATGTAACAATGATTAATGAAAAAAGAGGCCATGAATTTGAAAGATAGAAAAGGAGGGGCATATGCAAGAGTATGGAGGGAGGAAAGGGAAGGAAGAAATAATGTAGTTTTATCATAATTTAAAAATGCAAATAAAATAATAAGTCATTGGTTATCTTGGGGCTGAAGGGTATGGGTCAGTCTGTAAACTGCCTATTGGGCAATCATGAGGTCTGGCTTTGAATGGCTGATACCCATGTCAACAAAGGTGTACTGCTCACATATACATAATATATATATATATACATACACATATGCACATACTAAGGATATATAATAGTGTATGATATTTTGAACACAGAGAAGATAACCTAAGACTTGGTATGCCAGATATGGTTATAAAATTTTTATCCACATTAACCCATTTAAGCTCTACAATATACTCATGAACAGTCTGTCACTAAAACCTCCATTTACAGATGGGGAAACAAAGGCAGGATAAGGTTCCATAACGTCTTAATGATTTGTAAATGTCTCCTAGGTAGTACACTGTGAAGCAGGCCAGTTCCTAAAATTGAATGTGTGCAACGCTTTTGCGAAAAGCAGCAGCTATGTATCTTGTACTTAATGGGACATTCTATGGATTACTAATGTAATCAAATATTTAACATTTGGAAGTCTTGAAAGGCATGTTTTCATAAAATACATTAATTAGTTAAAAATGATTAATACATTCTACTTCATAAACAATATGTTGTATTAATCTTTGGAATTTCATTGGTATGAAAATTTATATATGAAGGTCTTTAAATTTGTAATTTTTTTATACAAGGAAAAAAAAGGCAAATCTATGAAACCATTTCCGTTCTAGTTGAGCCTAAGATCAGCAGCCACACATCCTAAAGTCTTACATTATGTTATTTTTGAGAATTGATGTGACATGTCCTTGATTTCAAATGCAGAGGCTGCAGACAACTAAGAAAATTTCTGAATCCAAATCGCTATATAGGACCTTAACACGCAGGAGTGGGGGCGGGGAGGCAGGCCACAGCTCTGTGATTGGAATCCGATCTGGAATACTGCCACCTAGCGACGTCAGTCAGCCATCTGCCCCCACACACTTCAGAAGCCTGCTACTCAGAATAAACCAGCTTCATGGTGGCTTCACCCGCTTCCCAGATCTCCTAGTAACGAATTGTTCCTGTAGCATTTTAAGGCCACCCACCCATGTTTTAAAAAAATGATTTACAAAGGAGGACAGACGGGTAGGATTGTGAAAGAGAAGGAGATGCAGGACAGGGGACATGTCGAGAACTCATAAACTCCCGAGCAGTCACAGGATGAAGAAGAGAGAATAAAAACATGGAGAAGAAGAATAATGAAAAGAAAGAAAATACAAAAAAAAAGACTCAAAGAGAAGATGGGATGAGGGGAAAATATATTTTGTTTTGTGTTAAGACAAGAAATAGAGGTTAAAATGTGGAATTATGAAATTAGCAAGCAGAAAGCTATAGAGATAAATATCAATAGAGACAAGGAATGATAGAAGAAAGAAACTGAACAAGTTTAGTTTCCAAGTTTATTTTTAAGCAATAAAAGCTAAATGTTGCATTTGTTACACTTTTATACGGTTAGACATTTCCAGCGTCCTAGATGAACAATGCATTTATCTTGCTGTCTCTCCTATGTAAGGCTGACGGCCTTGTTTGATCTAGTTTCTTGCTTCATTAAAATACGCATGACCTTTGGCTCCCTTGAGTTGCTGTAGAATCTGCACAGGGAACCTAGTGAGTGTAGGGTATCCCACACTGAGAATTCTCTCATGGAGTTTTAGTTTCATAGCATTCTTTGTAATCTTATTGAATAACTAGCTATATTTTAGGATGAGGCATTGAGGTTGATTGTCAACATTTAGTTATCTTTATAACTCAAATTAGGCTCTTTTGTATATAAAATAATGACAACAGCAGCAGTGATAATACATTTCATGTTTTAGAAAAATCACTTTATGCTCCCTTCCCTTCCCTTCCTTCCTTCTCTCCCCTCCCCTCCCCTCCCTTNCTCCTCTCCTCTCCTCTCCTCTTCTCTGAAGGAATGCATTTGGAATTCAAGGCTGGAGGAATCAGTCTCTTTTCCAGGGCATCTGAGCTTTGAGTATAGAGAAACTCTACAAAGTTCGTAACTACTAAATACCTTATCAGACCTCCAATCTAGCAAATAGTCTTTCATGAAGAATCTTCTATTATTCTAGAGATGTAAAGCAGCCGTGATTTTCTTCCAAAGGACAACAATGGGGCCTGAAAATGAAGGGTGCAATGCTGGGACAGAAGCAGTGTCACCTCCCACATGACGACTGGGAGTCCCTGGAGGAGGGCTGCTTGATGTCTTCTACCTTATCTCACACATTAAATGTTTTCTCTTTTGATTGTAGAAGCTGAGAGGAAACATGTTCTTCTGTGGTGAAATTTGGTGATATATTACCGTTCCTGGTGTGATAGCTACATGTAGCTGTAATTAAAGAAAACCACATATGTAACTGTTTGAATGTCTTGTCTGACAAAACAAAACAACAATAAAAAGAAAAACAAAACTAAACAAAAAACCCCCCAAAACCCTGCAGGGATAGACAATAGGGACAGAAGCTAGATATTGAAAGAAGCTTCACTGATAAGTTCTAGAGAGCTTTGAAATTAAATGTTTGGAAGATATCTATTCTTTCAATTGTTCAATCACTAATGAATGATCTGCTATCAGTTGTATCAGGTCAAGCAGGCTAAGTGTTGAGGACAGACGTTAGGCACTGTCCTGTCTCCGTGGAATTTTTAGTTCTGAGGTGAATGTATGAATATCCACTTTGCTCTTATACCACAAAGCCTACTCACAACTGCCCATAGATGATTCCAGATGGTTCTCAGAATTACCTTTTATCTAGTTCAGATGAAAGCATTCCTACCACAGAACTTCCAGTAGGGAACATCTCCATTATGTCTACATTTGAAATCTAGGACACTTACTTTGGATTTTCAAAGGGGTATGGTTTGGCTTCTGACAACTTACTTTTAATGTGAACCAGAAAAAAAATAACCCAGTTGACTGATTTACCTCAAAATAGATGAAAACAGTCTTGTACATGGCTAGGAAAATTCCTGGTCAGTTCAACTTGACTTGTCCAGACTCATTGTCTCTTGGAGTGGCAATGGTCACATGTCCAATTTTGTAGGCAAGAAAACTGTTGTATAGAAGCAGGGAAACTAGAAGCGACGAAGAGATAAATTAGCCACATTTTTTGGCAATCCAAGAGGGTTAATGAGTCATCTCAGTTGGCAGCTGTGAACACTGAGAGAGGAGTTAGGGATGAGCGATGACCAAAGTAAAATTTACAGTAATCGGCCATGTCTGTGAGAAAACTAGCAGAGAGGCCCTATGCGTCTAGTCTGAAATTTACTTTCATTGCCAAAATCATAGTCTATGCAGAGAGGGATCACTTGAGAAGAAGTGATCAGAAAGTAGGAACCCCAGGCTGTATAACGAGATAAAACCATCATGACAAGTGAATATGGTATTCGGACTGAATCTAGACAGGTATTGGGATTTCTTTCTTTGGGAGAGAAAGAGCAAGCCAGCCCACTGATAAAAGAAAGCAGGAGACAGTAGAGAGATGAAGGAAAGCTTCCCCGCAGTAGGAGTATCCCAATTGCCATTCAAGAGCAAGACCAGAGAGGTTCTGCCAGTGAATAGCGCTCTCTTGGTAGCTGGTGCTTTTCTGGTAGTAAACAGGAACAGAAATCAGGAAATGTAAATGATTATTGTTGTTATAGTGATTCTTACTATAATTTCTTTTTGGAATATGATGAACAGGCTACAGGCAAGCAGAGCCTTCAAGAACTCAGCAACTAAATCAACACAAAACATGTGAGAATAGACATATTAAAAATAGATTCCCTGGCCAGTAGGACTGGGGTATAGCTTGAAATCTCAAAAATACATTAATTAAAAAAAGAGATTTAATCATCCTCAGAAGGCTTCCATGATTATCCTAATTCTCACAATAGCCCTCAAGGTAAGTATTAATATACCTCCTTTAAATTTTGCATAAGGAAGCAGAAAGCAAAGTTAAAAAAAAACCCAACTCTTGTTCCAGGACTCAAACTTGCTCAAGGTCACACACTTATTCAAGGTCATGAACTTGTTCAAGCTGAAATTCATGTCCAAATCTACTATGTTCTCAGAGCTGTATAGAAAGAAGAGTAAGTACAAGGCACCATTATCTCACGATCAAAGTCATTCTCTTTGCTAAGATAGGAATAATACCATATTGGTTCATTTGACTGGGCACCATCATTCTGATTGGATTCTGTGGTCATCTAGTAATATTTAGAATATACTTTGACTCTTCATACCTGCTTTCCAGCCCCCCCCATAGTATTCTTTTGTCTATTATGGTGTTTGTGTCTTTCTTTGGAAATACAGTTAGGACAAAATCATATGACTGTAGGATCTGATAATATCAGTCAACATGCATTCACTGACTGTAGGTCTAAAGTAAACAGCTAATATGTGAGGAAGTAAGATAGTTTCACTGTTGGGCACATTGGGAAGACAAGCAAATGATGCTGTTATTTGTTCATTTGCTTGTTCTATTTTATTCCTCCTGATTGTTAGTACCAGGAGATAACATGCTTCACCAGAAAGATACTTTCCGTGTCCTTAAGACTTCACACTTTATAGGAAGTACGAAGACATGTAGACACTGACTAAATCACCCCATAAGCTCTAGTTGCTCTAGGCCCTGTGATATGGCTTTTAACAAATGACTTCACCAAATATGGGCAATCAGAGCACGTATCCCTATTGTAATTTTTTGCATTATATTTTGAATATGATTTATTTCCATGGAACCCAACAGTTTGTTTTCTTCCTTAAGATGTTAAGGCTTTAGTTGTTGAAATAGTTTTAAGTGACCAGGGGTCTAAAATAAGTTTGTAGAAAATGGAATTGAAAGGGAGATAGAGGGAAAGGAAAGAATTGGAAAGTGTATGTGTGTGTGTGTGTGTG
>LOEQ01001102.1:252668-264088 GCA_001685075.1 Bramus lutescens | reverse complement strand
TGAATACAATTTGTGTGTTGTTATTTCGGGGTATAAGCTAGCTGTGCGGGAACCGGGTGGGATGAAAAGCAGGCCCGCTCCCGTTTCACTACAGATATGGACATGTTGCAGAGTGGAAGGGGAATGTTCTGGTTTTGAGGCCTTGTGAGACCCATTTTCTCTCCCTTAATTAAGCTAGCGTTAATGTGTGCCTACTATTCCAGCTCTAGAGAGTCTTCATGAAGACAGATGAGAAGGTGTAGAGGAAATTTTAGAGAACAGAGAATGATGAACATTCTGTAGAAGGGAGCATTGGAACCTGATACCCCAGGCCTGGTTGATAGCCCATTTCTGAAGATAAATGGAGGAGGAGGAGATAATGCAGGGATGGGAAGGGAAGAGGGCCTGGGAAGAGAGAGGAGAGAGGGAAACACCAACCAAATAAATGAATACAAATGAAAAAAGGGAGCATTGGATATGCAAGGACACAGTTTTATACTTCGTGATCTTATTTTTGATACTATGAAGATGAAAATGTTCTTCATAGAAATATTATTAGATTGAAATACGATGTACTATGCAATTCACCTTTAATGGAGGTGTCATGAAAGGGCGTGAAAAGTGCAAGAATTGAAGTCAGATCTAACAACTGAGGGGTTGTTTCTGCTTTTCTATCCACTGTATTTTGTAGTTCTCCATTAGTGTTTTTGATCATGCTAGGCTTTGGTTACTAACGGAGAGAAGTGTGGGAACTGAATCTATCTAACCAGAAATAAGTAATGTCTGGCTGGTATGATGCTCAGTGAGACAAGATGCTCGTCATCAAGTCTGATTAGTACCTAAGTTTGATTCCTTGGGCCCTAATCAGAGGAAGGAGAGAATAGGCTCATTTAAGTTAGCTTCTGACCTCCAAATGCTCCCCTGTGTTTTTTTTCATGTGTACTCATGGGTACACACACACACACACACACACACACACACACTCACACACTTAAAAATGTAAAGCATCCTAAAGCATTTTTGTTCACTAGCAATTTCTGGTTTCTCTATTTTGACATATTCTGAGATTCTCCATCAGTTGCTTTTTTACTCTAGTTTGAGATCTTCTCTTATGAGCACTAGCATTCGGGAGCCCGAGTCAAGGCTCCAGTGTCATATAAAGAAAGAAGTAACACGGGTCATGGAGAAAAGCTGTGAACAAAACTGTTTGCAATGGTAATAAGAGGAACATTCTGAAGAATTACTTAGTTTTCCTTGGGATCAAGGATGATGAGATGGTGAGTAACGCTTTTCCAAGAAGGATCCATGCTGAAAGAGAGGTAGGCAGGTGTCTGTTGTTGATTTATTGTCTCCTGGGCCCAAATTTTCTTGTTATTTGTCTGTTCACCCTCTATTGCCTACAATGAAAACAGAATCGTTAGCAATGTCCTTTTGCCAGCTCGATCTGTGTTATTCTGTGTTAGTTGTAGGTGCTTGAGAAAAATTACAAGGGGAGAAAGACTTTGCTTCCCAGTGTTGAGATGTTTGTTGAATTCATGTACTCTCCTGGATTTTCTAGACTTGTTCCTGCAGCAAGCCACAACCAGCAACAGCCAGAATTAGCAGTTGCCCCAGTAATTCCTCAGTATCATAGCTAAGTGCTCCTGGTTAAGACACCTCCTGACGAACCATTTCCAGATAAGGACTCCTCCAGCCACGTCTCCAAGTCTAGTGCAACAGTGACCTTCATGCCATCACTGAGCTGTGTCCCTACCTGTCCTGACACTGCCTAGATTTCAGCCTTGAGGGGAGAGGAATGAGTCTTTCTCACAAGCTCTACTCGGCTCAGGGAGTGCTGACTTCTTAAGGCAACCATTCCTAGATTCTTTTCCAACCATTTCACTATTTTCCTGTCAATCGTTGAATCGTTTGAGTACCTTATCATAGTAAGTTTTCTTTTCTAAGAGACTTTTTGCATTACAAGACAAAAACAGAGAGGCTGAAGAACATGCCGAATAATCATAAAGAGTAGAGAGTGCTGGCCAAGAGCAGTTGATATGATGTTGCAGACAGTGTGGGATATTGGGTAGGCAGTGAGGGCTGGAGGAAAAAATATTGTGAATTCTACTGTAAAACTTTCAAGCTCGGTGTGGCAGGTCTGCCTTTGTCATTTGTAAAGAGGCATCTTTAGAGCAGCACAGAAGACAAATCTCTGTAGAGCGTGAAGATCTGAGCCAATGTGAAGCTTGGAGGTGGGGGGTGGTTTGGATTGTATCCCGGGAGCGTCGGAGAGAGCCACAAATCAAAATACTGAAGTGATGCAGAAGATGAAGCGCTTGAAGGACTTGGTGACCTTTCCGATAAAGAATGGGCCGGTAGGTCCAGAGGCTTTCAGATGAAATGTTTGGGGGACATGGTGAGCTCACAAGTTACAGCAAAAGTCCACAGGATTGATAGACTTGAGGGAAGATGGAAGAAATCCATGTTTGTTTTAGATATATTGGTTTTAAATAAGCAAAAAAAGCAGCGTGCATAACACTTTTTTGAGTGTACTTGACACAAGGTTCTCTGTTCAGTTAAGCTGAGTAATTATTCATGTAATCCCAACAAATTTAAAGCAGGTTTTCTTCCCAAGGTAAATATGTTCCACGGGTCTGTTTTTCCAATGCATGTTCTGCTTTGGAGAGCTTTATGGGGATCATGGATTTTTCTCCCCCTCTTGAAACATGTTCCAGATGATGGAGCCTTAAAATACAGAAGACAATGAATATTTTATTTGAAGAAACTGTGTATATTTCACTGGTGTAGAATGAAGATGAGAGGCTCAATAAAAAAAGACTCAGGAACATTGTCTCCCTTAAGCTATGTATTCAGACGTCGACTTTTGTATCCCTTCACTTCAAAAAGCAGTTCTCTGGGGGTAGATTAATTCTGCTAGGCGTCTGCACTTCCAGAAGACTATGCTCAGTCTCTGAGTACTTTGGTAATAATCGAAGCTCTGGTAGCCTTCAAGAGATGGAAGACCTAGAGTAGGTCACTCAGAATGAATGCTGTGTGTGCGCAGACTACAGCCCAGAATGCTGTACACAGCACCTGCTGGAAATAGCACGGCCACCTGTGTTGGCCATGACCTGGCTGCTGCCTGGTTCCCGAGGTGGACAACTGACAGGCAAGAAAAGAAGCCCTTCAAAGCTGGCTTAGGATGTTCCTATCAGCCAGTTATGGAGAATGGAAGCCAGCAGCATTCTCCAAACGAGCCAGTAGAGGGAGGGAGGATGGAGCCCCATCCGCAACCATCATCTGTGATGTGGCAGGAATCAGTGGGCATGTGACTTGTGGAGCACTAATGTGATTTAACTTCAAAAGGTAATCTGTAATAAATCCAATGAGATTCCTGTTTCTATGATTTTGTTTAACTAATTACTGATTTTTAATGCTTGCATGCAAACCTTCTCTCCCACCGCTCCCCACAAATTAAAAAACTTAAAATCATAAGATAGAAGATTGACTCCCTGTAACCAGGTGAGAATAGTTTTGAAGTATGCCTTCTTCTCTCTGAAAAATAGAATGTAAAGAACTGAAAAACAGAATGTGAGCAACTGACGTATACTGAAAATTGTGTTTTCTGTTTCTAAGATGTGGAGCTGTGCTCTCAATTTGGATACTTCTTTTCCCTGCATGTTCAATCAATTCTCCACCCTGCATCAGTGTGTGTGTGTGTGTGTGTGTGTGTGTGTGTATACATGTAGAGAGAGAGAGAGTTATTAGATATTTAAAATTCAATATAATTTAAAAAGTAAGTGTATAGGAGAGTTTGATCTGTTTCACTTCTCCTGCTCTTTATGTAGACTTGAATTGCTATAGGCTACATCTATAATGATAGTAGGCATTATCTATGATGGCAGTAGGCTACACCTATAATGGCAAGGAAAGGAGCTTGAAGAATTCCAAGCAGTCTATCTTATGGAAGCTATTAGTTCATTGGGAATAACTTGCTGTCTTATTTTGACAGTGTTAATTTCATAATCTATCATGATACCAAAGACACTTTTATCATTTATTCTGTCTTTAGGTACTCTGCATATATATTATAGTCTTCAAATTAGGTAGTTTTGTGGGGCTCCTGAGTGTGTGAATGAATGGGTCTCTGATTCTTGTCCCTGCTCTAGGGGCTCTTTTCTTTCTATTGGGTTGTCTGGTCTGGCCTTGATGTGATGGTTTTAGCTTTATCTTATTATATCTTCTCTTTTATGTTTGGTTATTATCTCTTAGAAGCCTCTTCTTTTCTAATGAAAGATAGAAAGGGAGTGATCTGGATGAGAGGGGAAGAGGAGAGGAACTTGGAGGAGTAGCTATAATCAGTATATGTCATATGAGAGAAAATATATTGTCAATAAAAGGAAAAATGAAAAATTATTTTTACATTATAATTTCTCTTTCTCTCTGTCTCTCTGTCTCTCTCTTTCTCTCTGTATGCCAAGGTGCTTATGAGACAACCAGAAAACACTATCCTCCTACCATGTGGGTTCTGGGGATTAAATTCAGGTTGTCAGGCTTGGAGGCACACACTAAGCTAGCTTGACTCCCTGTAAAAAGTTTCCTTTAGAGGACATTTATATGTTGGGTGGAGCCTCTAACATCTTGTTGCTTGCTCTATCTGAAACATACCTCATCCTATTTAAAGACCAAAGCATAGTTTTTGTAGAATAATACCACCCCACCCCCTGGCACACACTCATTGGTACTACAAAGGATCAAATGGTTGAAGCCAGGGATGCATGCATGCTAGACAAGTTCTCCATCTTTGAAATTCATTACAAACTTGGAATGGTACATTTCATAGGATGCAGTACACTTAACCTTCTTCAAATTCCAATGGCCACACTTCTTTCCGTAACTCTTTGATACATCCAGCAATGGGGTAATTATTTAAGTTTGCACAACTGGACCCTTTTGTCAGGACTGGGAATGCAGAGTATGCAGTGCAAAGACATTGTGTGTGCTCAGCACATATCTCATTGCCAGGCATGCACTAAGCCATTCTTCTGTGGAGAGACGTAGCATGAATTCTAATTGGTATTAATAATAAAAACCCAGAATCAGATATAGGGGTTAAGGCTGAAGATCAAAGAAGCAGAGAGGGCAGTCATTAGAGAGTTCTTTTACCTCTACCAATGTTCAAACTGAAGGGAACAATCCTGCCCTCAGACTGCGTCTCTAGACTCCATCTATCTCCACCAAACTTCAAACTTCACTGTCCCCATCAAACCTCAGACTGCACTGAACTCCTGCCTCCTTCCAACTTATATTCCTCTCCCCACCCAGCCATATCACCCCTGGGCCCACCTTCTTAGTGCTGAGATCAAGGGAGTGGGATCCCAAGTGCTGGGATCCCCTTTGTGTGAGCTCTGTTTCTCTTTTAGACAGATTCAATCTTTTGTCACCCAGGATGGCCTTGGACTAACAGAGGTCCCACTGCCTCTGTCTGCTGAGTCCTGGGATTAAAGGTGTGCCCACCACTGTGTAGCCCTTAGTGGCTTAGCTTTACACTCTGATCTTCAGGCAAGCTTTATTTGTTAAAACAAACAAAATATCACTACAGAGGGAAATTTTTTTTTTGCTATTCTGTTTTCTTCAGGAACCGTGTACCACTTGCTCAAGTGTCTAATCTTAGTGACAAATTTAATAAAATTTTCTCTTCACCAATATTTGCCATTCCAATAACTTTCCTCAGATTAACCTGCACCTTTGCAACTTAGTGAGCCACCATTTTATGTCTCTTATCTCCTGGACTAACTGGAGAGGATGTAAAGAAGGCAGATGAGGATGGGGGCCTAATGATGTAGCAGCCTCTGCCCAGTCATAAAAACATCACTCGTGTAGCTTTGGGGTAAATTTACTTTCAGGTCAATCACTTAATCTTTGTGAGTTTTAGTTTTGTCATCCATAATCGAAGGGATTGGACTACAGTCATTTCCGTTCCAGTGTTTTTATTCTAAGAGTCTTTGGACCTCAGGCTAAATTTATATTGATTTCCATCTAGACAAGGAATGCTGGTTTTAAGCAGGCTGCAGAACAAACAAATCAGAGAAAAAAATACCTCAAACTTGTGAAAAAATTGCAGAGGAATTGAATATTATTAGAATCCTTATTCTGGGGAGAGTGGCAGGACCCCCCTGGGTGAGCTACTGAGTCTGAATTGTGGTATTTATTTGTTGGAGGAATAACAAGCCTAGTCAATGAGGATATCACATTCCTTAGGACTCAGTAACCGTTTGAAGCCTATCAGGCTTCGGTTACAGAAACTGTCAGAAAAGTGAATTCTGTTGTAGAGTACGGCCAAACTGGCCAGATGTCAGCATGGTCAGGGCCTCTCACAGATGAAGATCCACCATGTGGGAAGCAGGGGGAGGGAAAATCTTCCATTCCTTTCTACCTGTTGAGGGCAAGTTGATTCTGTCCTTTGCAGTCGAGATAGTCCAAATTCAGTAGTACTCAGTACATATTTTCTTTTTAGTGTTTAGCTCATAGATTATAGGGCAAAATCACCATACAAACGTATGTCCTAAAGGATGAATAAAAGGATATAAATGAGGTGTGACATTGTGGGCTGGACAGCAAAGAATTTCTCATGGACTGTAGTTAGGAATACTGACCTGTGAGTTAGCACGTTTACCCTCAAAGATAACATGCAGGTCTTGTTCATGCAGTCATGGCCACTGCAAATTTGACCCTTTCTTCCATAATGGTCCCTGAGCTTTTGGGAGAGCAGATAGGCCATAGATTTCTCATTAAAGGCCGAGCTTCACAGATATTTGTATTCTCTACACATTGACTGCTTGCTGATCTCTGGTGAGTGGCCATCTACTGCAAAAAGAAGCTTCTCTAATGAGAAGCTCTAATGAGAAGCTTCTCTATGGGTGTAATGGTAAGAATTTAGAGAACAGTTTAATACTATGTCAGTTATCATAATAATAGTATTAGGGGTTTTGCCCTCTTAACAGTACCAGCGAGTTCCAACTTGGGGAACTCAATGCTCATAAAGGTATGTCAGAGAAATAAGAAGGCTCTGTGTGTATGTGTGTGTGTTATGTAATGTCTCTGTGTGTCCGTGTTCATGTCTGCAGGTGGATATGTGTCATGTATGTGCTTCTGCTGAAGCAGTTGTCAATGACAGGCATCTTCCTCAGTTCCTCTCTATTTTGACATTTGAGACAAGATCTTTTTAAATTTGGAGCTCATGGATTGAGATAGGCTAGGTGGAGACTGAGCTTCAGGGATCTCCTAGTCTCTGCTCCCTCCCTCTTCATTCCCAGATGAACGTTACCACCAGTGTCGGGGAGCTAAACTCAGGTCCTAAACTCAGGATTGTAGGACAAGCGCGTTGCCCACTGAGCCATCTTTCCCAAACTCATTCCAGTGAAATGACTCTGCATCAGGGCTGTGTGTCTGCGTTTCTGCATTTCTCTTCCTCATACTTGTTATGAGCTATGAAAAAAATATTTAAAATTCAGTTTTCTTTTTTGCCTGCTTTCTTCACGGCGTCCAACAACGCAAAGTACGTTTTCTGAAAGCGTTTAATTTGGGTCGTTTATTTTGTTGTGAAGTCATGGCACTTTCTTCTTTGCCTGTTATGTACAGAGCAAAGCATCTGCAGGTAGCCTGTGAGCTAGATTATCTGCCTTTCTAAAGAGTGAATCGGTTTATGTTTGTTCTCATTTCTTCCATTAATAGCTGCAAAATTTTTTGACACATTTTGATAGACATGTAAAATCAGTGCCTCATGCATGGTTTATCTTAATGACAAATTAAAATATTATATATAATATACATGTGTATATTATGTTACATTGCTATCTAGACTTTATATTATGCATTAAAAATGCATAACTTATGACTGAACACGGATAGAAATGGGATTAATTTGTTTCATAAAACATTAAACTTACCAGCGCAGCAAACTGTTGATGATGATGATGATGATAAGTCAGTGTAACACTGAAGAATGCTGGCCACGGGGGGTGGTACTGGATGGTGCACACCAGGAGATGTAAGTATCGATATGTGTATCATTATCTCTCTATGATTTAAACCCAATAGGCAGAGTAGCCATACTTGGTTATAGGTCTGTACTCTAAAGTAGTCATTCTAAATCAGCCTAACTAGGGAAACTTAGACAAAGTTCACTTCGCGGAACATGACTGCTTACAGAAATAAAATGGATTTTCCGGTATCTTCTTCACAAAAAAAGGACCCTGTTATGCTGCATTTGAGGGTGATGGCTGGTATGGGAAGAAGAAGGATGGAATCTAAATGGAGACAGTGTGTTGAATTACTGAACATGCAGTGTGCGTGTGCGCGCGCGTGTGTGCGCAATGATATAAATACAGTACTCATGTATGAAATTCTCCAAAGAAAAGTAAAATAAAAACCAAACAGATTTTCAAGGAGGGACTTGTAAAAATAAAATAACCCTTACTACAACAATACAGTTTCCCGTGGTCTTGCACAATACTGGTTGCTATGACAGAGAAAAGAGCTTTCACGATGACAAACAAACGCTTATCCTGGTGGCACGTTGCTTCCTCTCTCTACTTCCTGACGGAAAGTCGAGGCCCCGATCCAAAAGAAAGGAAGCCAGAAAGTACACTATCCTGACCTGGGAGTGGCAGAGAATGCGAAGCATTTGGCAATTAGCGCTGATGAAATAAATAGGATGTGCTTGGTATTGGCCAACTGCCTTCCTGGTTGCCCGTTTGGGTACTGCAAACTTCAAATGGTAGAACTGAAATTCATGTCTACTGGAAGAGGGTTTTTTTTTTTAAACCAGTTAGAATACAGTCTGTTGTGTCAGAATTGAAGATGCTCTGTGAAGGCCAACTCACTGTTAGCACTAGAAAATCGGAATCAAAATTCATAAATTCTTAAGTGTGAAACAAAAAAAAAGAAGCAGCAACGTCAAAACTAGGATCTTCTCCCTTAAAGGAGGATGGGACTAGAGAAATGGCTCAGTGGCTTAAATGCTGGCTTTGTCTACACCAGGACCCCAGTGTGATCTCTAGAAGCCAGGTGAAAAAGCAAGGAATGCAGTCTGCTTGCAATCCCAGAGACTGGGAAAGGCGGGATCCTGAGGTCTGCTGGCCAGCCAGCCTGTACCCCTTGGGGAGCTCAAATCCACTTAGTTAAAAAGAAAGGAAAGGGGAAAGGTAAATGGGACCTGCAGAACACCACCTAAGGCTGCTGCTGACTGCTACACATATGCCCAGACACCTGCATCCACATAAATATGCCCGTGTGCGTGCGCGCGCGCGCACGCACGCGCGCGCGCACACACACACACACACACACACTCACATACACACTCACATACACACACAGTATAAAAGCAGAACGTGTTCCTTGCTTGGCGGTCTCCTCTTTGATTTCTGATACTTTCCTCGATGTTGTAACGTTATATTTCCTACATTGCAGAGGTAATACATTACATTATACGGCATGTGAAGGTCCTCATGTGTCCCACAGCATAATTTTTTTCTAGGTCATGAACACTTGAGTTTCTCTCTCTCAAAGAACCCACAAGGGCAACAAATACTAATAGTTGTGAGAATAGATGAATAAAATTTTATGCAGAAAGCTAGAAAGGTACAGAAAGCAAGACTCAGTGGTTAAAGGTGCCAGGACCTTATGTACGCTCTGCCGGGCCAACAGACTCCACTTACAGACTGTACCCTCAAAGAACCACTCCTACGGTCAGCATAAATATCCACTTCTCTGAGTTCTAAGCCTTGTAGAGCTGCATTAATTGCATGACCATGAGATTGGTCTAATGGAGACACCCAGACAAAAAGGCAGGACTATAAAATAACTCTAAGTAGCAGTGTTCTGTGGCCTTGTGACATTCTGTTTCCTATTTCTGAACTTGAGGCTGTAGTAAGTATATAGTCGCAGTTAAGGTGGAAATGTCATGCTTTGATGCTGTTGAATCCAAATGTTCATTTTGGTGTGGGGCGCTTTGCAGACCGGGAGCTTTGATGGCAAGCGAGCTGAGCTGGAGTTCCAAAGCTGACAGTGGGCAGG
The DNA here is from genome assembly GCA_001685075.1 of Bramus lutescens. NCBI lineage: Eukaryota > Metazoa > Chordata > Mammalia > Rodentia > Cricetidae > Bramus > Bramus lutescens. The sequence goes on along the minus strand of LOEQ01001102.1, from coordinate 254,053 downwards.
CAGCCTGTGAAAATACAGCTCTGACCACCATGGTCATCACATGTAGTATCTGTAGGCATTGGGTAGCTGTCTTGTTCTGTGGGGGCTGCCATAAGCAACCAGCCCACACTAGGTGGTTGAGGGAGTGGAAATTAATTTGTCACACTTTTAGAGGCTAGAAGGCCTTGTGGCATCAATGCTCAGAGTACTTTAATAATGCTCCAGTCTTCACCTTCAAATACCATCAAATTGGAGGTGCATTAGGATGTGGATGGAGGCAATCCAGGCATTCAATCCAGTGCGATAACTATTGGCTCTTCTGTTTGTCATTTTTCTAGCTATTAAGTTAGAATCTTGAGTTGAGGCTGGCTAATGCTTTAAGGATAATAATTGGTGATTAACCTCCCTGCCTCTTGGAATCAAGACATATTGAGGCATTAATGACCATCAAAGAGGTCTGCACACTTGTTTTCTTTTATAAAGAAAGTGACTAGACAGGATTTTTCCTCCTATTATATTTTTGGTTCTAATAAAGAATGGTGTCTATGTTTCTTTTGCAATTTAATAATAATATAAATCACATAACATCGATTTTTTTCATTTCTTCATTATAAAGCACAGAATTTGAGTAGACACCCTGGAGCATCAAACCCAATTTAAGAACTGACAATTATGACTACTAGAGTTGAATGAGTTGAATATAACTTCTCAGTCCTCTGTCTCCATCACTGCCTTGTTACTGTGAGTAAACACCATTTTTAACAGGGGATTCCCCCCACCCCAGGCTCCTTTTGTTAGAACTGTCATAAATATGACAATGATATTCCACAAAGTAGATTGACAATATAGTTCAAAGCAACACATGTGTAAGCTACCTATTAGGTTATAGAAAGTTGCTCTGTAATTCAACTGCTACAAAATAGCAAACCTATTATTTCCACTTTTGTGAGTAATGAATCAGAGTGAGTATATTGGTTTTCAAGCAATGTCATAACAAAGTACTGAAAACTAGGTTATTGAAAAGAATACAGGGTATTTGCTCTTTTACAGTTCTAGAAGCTAACCATCTCTTGTGAAGTTATCAGCAGAACTGCATCCCCCCAGAAACCTGCAATGGGTTATTTCCTCATATCGTCATGGTTTGGTATGACCTACCAGTATTTTCTTTATGTGGGTTTGAATTTGGCCATCTAACTCCATTCTCTGCCTTCATCATCCCACTACATTCAACTGCTGTGTTGTGGTCACTGGACCACCTTTCTGAAGGTGGTTACATGGACACTACTGACACTGGAGTAGGCTCCTCCCCTATTGTAGTAGGCGGCCAACTTGTTTGTTTCCAGGTCACCCAGACTCCCGAAATAATCACACAGAAACTATATTATTTGAAACACTGCTTGGCCAAT
>LOEQ01001102.1:228158-246897 GCA_001685075.1 Bramus lutescens | reverse complement strand
TTTCTGTGTCTGGGTTACCTCACTCAAAATGTTTTCTAGCTCTATCCATTTTCCGGCAAAATTCGAGGTGTTGCTTCTTACCAGAGTCATGTGAATGTACCTTATAAGCCATTATTTCACTGTAAAACTTTGTAAATTTTACTAGTTTACTTTGAATTGACATGAGAAAATTCCCTTCCATGTATTACTCAATGAAAGTTTTTTTTTAATATTTTAATTGTAATGTAGGTTCAATTAAAAGTACATGCTTTCTGCGTTTTGTATTTTGCATTTTTAGTCCATTACTGTAATTGGTAAATGCTAAGCAAATTATATTTTTAAGTAAACTTCAGAGAACCATATTGTACGATTCCTTTATGTGTTATTAAATTTAATTAGCTACTATTTCCCCCAAGTATTCTGCATCTACTCAGGAAGGATACTGGTTAGAACATGTCTTCTGGCTTTTTATTTTGATCAGTCTAGTTCAATGTAGATTAATTTTGTTTATCTTTTCCAGTAATAAAATTCTAGTTTTACCTTTTCTAGTTTAAGATGGAACCTTGGGTTATTAATTTCACTCTTATCCTCTAAAATGATGAAAGAATTACCCATTATAAATTTCAAATGAAACACTACTTTAACCAAATTCTTCAATTATTAATATCTACTGTTTTTAAAAGTATTTTATAGTTTTCCTTTTACTTACTTTTTGAGAAATGGATTATTTAGAATCCATTTGGAATTTGTCTCTTTAAGTTTCAAAATATTTGTGATTGCCGGGTGGTGCTGGCACATGCCTTTAGTCCCATGCCCATAGTTTTGTGGTTGGACACCTAGGTTGTATTTATTACTTAGCTGTTGTGAATAATAATGCTATCTCTGAGATACATTGACATGGAATCTTTTGGATAAACTACTGGAGGTAGTATGATTGGGTCACATGGTTATGGGGCATGGCAGTAACTAAAATTGGATTAGTCTTAGTGCTGCGGAAGACAAGATAGTCAATGCTATATAACTACCTCTCTCTCCTTAGGCAAATAATGGAAACCAGTTCCTGACTGACTTGCTCTTATTAGCCTTCAGCAACACTGGTTATCATTGGCTAACTAGAAGGCACTGCAGCAAAAGTGGGCATTTTTAGGGAATAGGACAGGTGAAGGGTGGTGGTTGATTACCACCTTACTGGTACTGAAGGGATTATGTTTACAGGTCAGTTAAGAAGTAGGGTAATTCAGCAGGTACTTTGGAACTGGTATGCAGGCTTTAGTGGTTTTACTAAGTTCTGTAATTAGATGTGATATTTATGAATTAGAATAGTAGATCTGAGTGCTTCAGATCAGCATATAAATCAGGCTCATCAGGTGATGATGCCATCAAGAGGGGGAAGAGTAAGAAAGGACAAAGTAGGTAAAAGGGTCAGTTTGGAAGCAACCCAGTCTCACTGAAACCACTGAAAGCTGGAGACACACAGCAACCCTACAGTTGTACCAGCAACCTAGTCACTGTTTCTAGACAGATGTTTCTGTCCTGCTTGGTTCCATAGCCATTTAGTCCCAAATAAACACACAGAGGCTTATATTAATTATAAACCATTTGATCTATGCTTCAGGCTTATTACTAACTAGCTCTTACAACTTAAATTAACCTGTAATTCTTATTTATGTTTAGTCATGCATCTTGGTACCTTTTCTCAGTAAGGCATTCTCATCTTGTTTCCTCTGCTTCTAGATGAGAACTGCATTTCTGCCTTTCCTCTTCCCAGAATTCTCTTACTCTGGTGGCTCTGCCTATACTTCCTGCCTGGCTACTGGCCAATCAGCATTTTATTAAGTCAATATGAGTGACAAATCTCTATAGTGTATTAGAGCATTATTCCACAGCAGCTGTTAAATCACTTATGCTTTTGTTTGGAACCTTCATCTACCCATGCTCCTGTAAGTAAATCTATCTAAATTCACTACTTCTCCAAGCTGGAGTCTAGTGGAGTTACATTTGTGGTGTGTCGTTGGTGACTTCCCTGGAATGAATAGACATTTCTTTGTCCCTCTAGAAAAAGTTGATGTAGTTCTGTAAGCAAATGATTTCTGGTTGAATTATAGGCCTGTACACAGACTGGGATTCACTTCTGCTATTAAGCTAGGGCAGAGTCAATGGCAATGGACATCCTAGGTTCTAGTGGTGAGATGATTGCCACTGTCTTGTCAAATGGGTCTAGTAGTGTTGTGTGACACTATTCCTGGGGAGACATGACCAAATGTCTACCTATTCAAGACACCGATTTAATCACATATAAAGTATGGATTAGCAGCAAAATCCAGTTTAGTGAACCAATGAGTTTTACTGAGATTACTTACAAGAGCAAAATTGGCTTGCAGATGGCTATATCACCAAAGCCCACTCCAGCATGGGCTACATATTATGAAAGCTCAAGGCCTGGAGCACATTGGAGGATCAGGAGGCAGCTCAACAGGTGGGAAAGTGTCCTTCAAGGCAGTTCAGTTAGGGCAAACCTCTTCCGGGTAACCAAATTGTCCACTGATTTTCAAAGCTGGCTTGGCTCATGTCTGATTTTTTCTAAGTGGCTTAGATAATCTGTTTCTTCTAGAAGCTCTGGCAGGTATGAGCTTCTAGATAGGTCAGCTTGTCTAGCAGTGTCTTTCTGCTATCTTTCCTGCTAATATATGGTAGGGGAAAAGGGGGGACCTAGTAAATTTTGTCAATTTCAGGGACTTCCTGGGATTAACAATTTTCCCCTCAGAATACAATGCTTAACAACCCTTAGAACATCCCACTGTTTTATTTCCACTTAAATATCTAACATCTTAAGAAGCTTTCTCCTTAGAATGCCCTGTTGTTTCACCTTTCATTAACAACCTGTGTGTAATGAGCCTCCCTCTAAAACAGAAGGGTTTAGTCTCTTTTCAAACAGCTACATAGCAGATGTGCCTGTCAAATTGCCTTCTAAATATTTGTTTGTGTTTATACTCATGGATTACTGCTATTGTCAGATTGGTTAGTAGCAATCCCCACCTCATTGGGCGGCAGTTACTGCAGAGTCAAAACCTGTCAAGCTCCCTAGAATAAGACACAAAGTGAGCTAATTACTCATCTATAAATAGAAAATAACAAAATGTTTACATCAGCCCTCTAATTCTCAGCAAATATTATAGATGGAGGCTAAGAACTAAAGTAAGAACTAGAGTAAAAGGAGAATTATTTTGTACTTTTTTAAAAAAATTGGTTTTGGCTTTTCCAGACAGAGTTTCTCATGTAGCTTTGGAGCCTGTCCTGGAACTCACTCTATAGACTAGGCTGGCCTCAAACACACAGAGATCCTCTTACCTCTGCCTCTCGAGTGCTAGGATTAAAGGTGTGTGCCACCACCACCTGGCTTTTGTACTTATTCTTATTTTCTTGGAATTATAAAAGGAAGGTTTATAAGGCTCAGAAATTTAAAGAAACTTACAACGGTCAAGAAGGACAGAAAGTTGTATGATTCATCAGGCAACTGCCCAACAGTAAAAATCAGTAAACTATTGTTGGGTTGGGGGGGGGCTCTCCAGTAGAACTGACTGCAAGGTGGGCAGGAAATGCTGGGTGTATTTTTAGTGAGGCATCTACAAGCGTGCTCATGTTTCTCTAGGAAAAGCCTTTAGACTAGAAAACTACTGATATTTCTGTTGTCATTTTCATACTAATAACATAAAAGCAGGTAGCTCATTTCTTGCATATTTATTCTTTTAAATTTCAAATCCCATCCAGAATCTGTTCCTCAATTCTCTCTATTGAATTCAGGTTATATTTAAGAGTTATTTTGCCTAGAGTTTGAAATATTGCCTTTATGAAGTTCAAATAAGAAGCATACTCAGCAATACTGAAGAATTATTGTATATACTCTTCAATCATGAGTGACATGCTTTGATAATATCTGTATACAATTCAACAGAAGAGCCAGGCTTCCAAGAATCAAGAATGTCAGCAACACTTAGGTTGTCCTTTAAGGTGAATTCAAATGTGTTTTGTGTTTTTTTTTTTTTGTGATTCCTTTTCAAAATTTCCTCTCTTCTCCTTTATTACCCCGACGAAAAGGAAAGTAGTCACTAGTCAACATTCAGATTCTCTAGAGTCACAATGGTTTGAGGTGTGTTTGAAAATTAAGGAAACATTAAAATCATGAGTATAATTCCAGTGATGTATGATGGATATTGTAGGTTGAATAAAATAAATTTGTGACAACTAAAATATTTCTTTCCTTTATTTACAGATTCCAAATGCATTTTAGTCTTGTGTGGTTTTAGATAAAAGAAAGGGATTAAGTCAGGGATGTTTTATTGAATAAACTGGTTGTAATGATAAGTTTGTGTGGCTTTCTTCTGGGTTCTAGACATTTTTTTTCTCCTAAAGAAAAGATTCTCAATGACTAAATTGGATGTCCTGAATGTACCTAAAGGATTAATTTGTTAACCATGATATAAAAAGGAAAGAAACATAAAACAAGGCAAAAATAAAGATAGAAAAGACATTAATGCTGCACACTTTTCTTAGTCCCCCAATATTGAAATATACTTTTGAATACATTTTATTCAAAATTTAAGATATTAAGAATTAATTGAACTCCATAGATAGAGTTTAATCAAAAAAAAACTTTAAAAGGCAAGAAATATTTTCCTATCAGTATTGTCGCACAGGTGTATAAAGTCAGCAAGATTTCAATGGAAAACATTTCCAATGCTAGGCTAGTATTTTCCATAGGAAACAATAGTTCAGGATTCCCACTAATTGTATTCATGGGAAGTTAAAACAAGGCACATTTTTTTGTGGTCAACGTTACACATAATCATTTTGGGAGCTAAAACCACCACTTTAGTATCCGCCCAAAGAACTCTGACTTGGATGTATTCTTTCAGAGCCAATAGAAAAGTATTGATTTATATAAATTAACATTAAAGTTAACACCAGCGCATGGAATCCCTTCAGAACTGTTCTGAATGGAGACCATACTAATTATTCTTATATGTAGTTTTTTTTATATTGCACTTTGATTCAATTGAGCATTAATATGATTTTAGAATAATAAACACCCATGATAAATAAATCATTATACATTCTAAACTTTTATGTTTTGGGAATCCTGTACATAACTTTTTGACAGTTGTAATAAAAGTACCATTAGTATTCTGCTTTAATGATAAGGTACACTAGAATGAAATTTTAATACAACAAAAATCTGCTCTGCAGTCTTTAATTACATGAACTGAATTATGATTAGTTTTGAGATCCTTGGCATTTAATAACAGCCACTTTTAAAGGAATAAATATTTTTATATTTATTTATATCTACCATTTCTACTATTATTGTTGTTATCTATAGATTTCATTTGGCTAATGCTAAATTGCAACTATACTCTTCCTACTGACATGCTTCCTAATTTCTTTGTATCAGAGTAAGATGCTCAAGAATTTTGGCCTCACCACTAAGTCCTTTGGCTTTTGCTGTTCTAGTAAAATTGCATAGTGTATGTATACCCTTATACTCGGTATACTATCCATATTCTGGTCTATGTTTTTTGACCCATTTCATTGGATGGAACTGCAAGGATCTACTCTACTAAGAAGAAAGTACTACCATGGATAAATATTTTTTGAAAACCTAAATTATGAGTTTATTTGCAGAGTTGTCTAAAGCTTCAATAGATTCAAAGTTTCATGACTTTTGCTTGATAAAAAGTGTTAGCTTATTGTATACTGCTGCCATGCCGTGTGATAATTGCCAGGAGGAAGGACTCAAACATATATTTATGCCACATGAATCTGTTACATGACTCCTAAAGTTATTTTCCTATAAAAAAACAATGTTATCTCATCTTGAAGAAATGAGAAAACAGAAGTGCAGAATATCTCAAACCATATACACTGTTTATGAGTAGATGTGTTGAAGCACTGTCACATAACCCTACTCAAGAATAAGATCTGTTGTAAGGCCCTCACATCTCTGAGCCATTTGTGAAGCATACATTACTCAGTGTAGTGAACCAAGGATGTCAGCTATTTGAATGCAGGTGGAAGTCTGTCTGGGTGACCCCATCATCCATGTTTGTCTTGCTCCACCTGTTTCTTCCTTGCACTCTCAGCTCCTTCAGTACAGGAGTCTGGCCACATGGTGATTGTACCCCTAGTGTCTTGGTAATGAATAAGCATTCCAGTATCTATCTGGAGTGAGACCTGATGACCTCCTGTTGGAAAGAGAGGACCACTGTTTGTCCCGGCCACCAGGCTAGCTTACACTCAAAATAATCACACAGAATCTGTATTCATTAAAACACTGCTTGGTCATTAGTTCTAACTTCTTATTGGCTAACTCTTACATATTAGTTTAACCCATCTCCATTAATCTGTGTATCACCACATGGATGTGGCTTACCGGAGATTCTAATCAGCGTCCATCTCAGGCAGAGAATCCATGGCTTCTCTGACTCTGCCCTTCTTCCTCCCAGAATTCAGTTCTGTTTTCTCCACCTACCTAAGTCCTGTCCTATCAGGCCCAAAGCGGTTTCTTTATTCATTAACCAATGAAAGTAACACATGAACAGACGAACCTCCGACACCAACCTCCTTTCCATTTTCGTGGCTCTGTGTCTTGGGGTAATGCTATTGAATCTCTTACTTTGTTTCTTTCTTTCAAAAAATGAGAGTAACACATCTGTCTCTCTCATTGGTTTGTTGTAAACACTAAACAGGATACAGTATGTAGTATGTGTATCACATATACAAAGCTCAATAAGATAACTATTAGCTACCAATTGTTGTCAAATGTATTCAAATGTTTACTGAATAAAACCCTGCAATTTTATTTTTTGCCTCCCAGAGAGCTAGTGTGCATAATAATGACTTTTTGTTTATCTTCCTTTTGTCCCTGCTAATGTTGGAGTGAGGTTCAAAAAGGTTTCCTTAAATCCCATAGCACGGCTTTTGGAGGTTCTTTAGACACAGGGCGGCCGTCTGGCAGCATCTCTTGCATGCCGATAGATCTCACCAAGCTGCCACATGAGTCCATCATGTTTCCCTTTCACCTTGCTGCATCGCTCCCATTGCTTTTGTTGGTGTATGATTTTGCTATGGAGTTTTCACTGTCCCAACTTCCAGTATTAGGAGTTCCTGAACCTTGCTAGAGATTTATGTTTTATGTATGTTACTGTAAGTGGCTTGCTAGCCTTGTCTTTTGCAGAGGTACTTATAGCTGGCAATAACTCTGAAGATAATAGTTGTTTGCGAGTCTCAAACCATGACACCTTGACTCTTGGGTGGGTAGGATGGTCATTTTTCTTTTCTCTGAGGTACAGTTTAAGCTCTTCATTCCAGATATGTCCTCCCTAGACAGAGAGGAAAGGAGCATTTTTACCCTCAAAGACTTAATAATGCCAAGAGAATCTAAATAGAAAGGTCTTGCCAAGTTTTCCCAAACTTATATTACTGGTATGTGAGACCCTTTGGTGTATCTTGCTTCCGTACAACAGCCTATTTTTTTCAATAACATAAAGTATAGTTGACTTCCTGATTCCTTTGTCTCTGTTTCTGGAGTTTCCTGTGTCATGAAAAATTCATACTAATTACTTTGTATATTTTTTCTTGTTTGCTTTTTCCTTCATGAAGTACTTCTGCAGTGAACTTTTCAATGGATGACAAGATTACTTATTCTCTACACTGGCATTTATTGAGACTGTATTATGTAGGAGTCCTTGTACTAAGCATATCAAATGTGATATTTCATTTAATTTTTGCAGCACATGTGTATGATTTCGGCTGGAGAGAGAGACAGAGACAGACAGAGAGAGACAGAGAGAGAGACACAGAGACAAACAGAGAGACACACAGAGAGAGAGACAAAGTCTAGATATTGCTCCCGATTAAACAAACAAAACCTATTAACTAGGTGAGTGTCTGTTTTTTCCAAATCAGCCTGTGTTCCATTATCAATGGTGCTGAAGGAAAGGATGTTATCTTCTTACTATAAATGTTTAGATGGCAGAAAAAGGTTCAGTTGAGAAGGTGTATATTGAAGACAGAGAATGGATGCTTAATGAAACCTTTATAAGGCAGCTGCGTTGTTTAATTGTGCTCTCATGGATCAATATACGAGAGAAAGAATCAGAAAGCTAAGGAATAAATAATTAACTAAAAATGATTTTAAGTGTTCTCTTTTCCACTCCAACTGAAGCCAGTTCTAGCATTTGTAGATAACCTGACCTTAAACAACCTCATCCATCTGCTCAAGAGAAAGGGAAAAATCTATGCCCCTTAAAAAGGAATGGCAGGGTAGAACAATTGAGAGGTTTAGAGAAATCCATGCAGGGAACATACTCTCTGGAATAAGGCAAAACCTATAATCTTTGCACATTCTGTGGTGTTTTTTAATAACTTACTTTCAAGACAGTTTTAAGATTTGTAGGCCTACCAAACCCTTTAGTATTTACATATAACACACTCACATAATATACTGGCCACAACTAATGAGTCAATATTAACTGAATGAAAGTCAATAATTTAACAAAATTTCCCCAGTTTCCCCTAATGATCTCGTTATATCTTGACATTCTACCCAAGATGCTGCATTATATTTAATGGTTGTGTTTCTTTAGGCTTATTTTACCCATGATCAGTTTCCGAGAATTTCCTCACTGCTGAGGATCCTGACGGTTTGGAGAGACAGTGACCCAATTCTCTGTAAACAATGTGTTGCATCAGTCATTGAGAGAGATCTGCTATGTTCTCCCAGTCTTAGGTGATGATGACTGCCTTGAATTATGACAACATGAACTAGTCATCAATGATGGAAATCGCATTGTCCAGGCAACAAGATGACTCTTGGTTAAAGGGGAAGGAACCTGATTTTTAGAACTTTGTTCTGCAAAGCTCGGGACTGAGAGGAATTGGTGTTTAAAATGATGTGATTTGCAGGAGCCTCACAGAGAGAAGGAGCAGTAAGGGTGTTTATAGGGCCATGTTAATAGGATTGCTAGAAGGTGCTGATTTGCAGTTGAATACATAGCAACCACAATACATGGGTCTGAATGTTGTGTTCTTCCAGTATTCACCTAGAACAGAAGCTGATGATCTCTGGAGGTAAGAGTTTGATTAGTGATGAGGTCAAGGGTGTGGATTCCTCATACACTTGTGTTTTTAGAAAAAAAAACCACAGAGCTCATTAGCTATCCCCCCTCCAATGTGGGAGGATTGTATCAATGGTGCAAAGAAGCAAGATGCATCAAACATTTAATCTTCTAGTTCCTTCTTAGAATGCCAAGCCTTCAGAATGATGGAAAACTGATTCCTACAGTTACTGAGCTACCTGATTAATTGCAACTGGTTGTAATCAGCCCAAATGGATAAACACAGAGAGTGTCTAGATGATAAATAGGTTCTTGACATGTGATTCAATAACGATTTCCAAACTAGAACTTCAGGGAAAATGAAGAGAGGAAGACCATTTTCAGAGTCCTTCTTCATTGAAGTTTCAACAAGATTTCTGCCAGTATCCAGATGTGAGTACAACTGGAAAATCAATACAATGGGGGAATCTGTGCAAGCACAAAGGAGGAGCTCAAGACTGCATAGATGGGAAACTGTACAGTTGGCTTCAGAAAAGCCAGACTTTCCGTTCAATGGAAACAACTACATAGCACATCCCATTTAAAGTTCACATCGTGATAGTCTGGGCGAGGAGTGGGCGGTGCTCAGACTGGAGATCTGCTGGTCTACGGTTCTGGATGCTGTCAGAAGTTCTGGGCAAAGGGTGGCAATTTAGGGTTGATAAGGCATTCAGTGCAGGGCAGGCATTGTAGTGTAGGCATATAGTTTACCCGCTACTCATTTTATTCTCCTTGTCCCTTTGTAAGAGGAAAGGTAAGTTTGTTAAGAAAAGATTTTTGCTAGTCTTTAATATCAATTCATTTGTTCTTTGTGTAAACTCCTCACAAAGACCAGAGAAAGGACTGGAAGGATAGGGATGAATTTCTCAGCTGCTCCATTGGTCACTGACTGGCATTCTTCTGGTAACGAAGCCATCCTGCAAGACTGCCTCCTTTAGTTCCCATGCTTGCTCTCAGTTGTTTCCTTTGAGCATTGTGTTTATTCCCCCTAATAAGGACATCTTCCCTTCTCCCATTCCTGAGTAACTGCATCAGTGTCCATAGTACCAGTTTTTTCTACTTGGTAAGAGTTGAAGCCAACCACGCACATGTTTTCCAGAGCTGAATTGGAGACCTGATGTGGCTGATACTGAGATATCAAGGCAACCAGCTAAAGTAGAAGGGACACTTAAAACTTCCATCATTTGTGACTAATAGCACAAGCAAGAGACCAAAGATGGGAATGGTCCCTTGATTTCAGACCAGAGGAGAATCAGATATATCATAGTATATGGGGGTGAACAAAATGTTTCTTATGTAGATAGAGCCCCAAATAAAAACTGATATGGATGGAGTCAAGAGCTAAGGAGTTGAGGAAAGAGGGAGGGGAGGTCAGGTTCAGAGGATGGAGATAGAGTCTCCAAAGACTCCAGTTAAGCTGATCGCCGAAGAGATGTCCGAAAAAAGGCTATGGCCAATGGTCCTTCAGCAGACAGCTTCTGAATAGAGGTTGCCCAAACAGGAACAGAGATATGCACAAAGCCACTATTCTTGCTTGCAGCTCCCTGTAAGTAACTGACAGGGACTGCCATGAGTCAATCTAGTATTAGAAGGGCATCTTCCCCTATGAAGTCTTCTGCTTAAAGTATTTATAATTGCCTAGGTTAGAGGCTGAAAGATGAGAAGGGACTTTGGTCTGAAATTAGACCCTTGAATTTTGTAGGAGTCAGTGGAGTTAATTATTTCTTAAATATGTCATGCCACTTTTTGATGTTAATTCAGTAACAGATGGACTCTTTATTACTCTGTCCTCTAGCTCTTTAAAGCTTGGTTTAGTATCTATAACTACTTTGATTTACAATATATATTCATTAAAAATGTAAGATGTACATATATTCTTATTGAATACAATTAACCCTCCATGTCTTTAGAATGAACATATTAAAAATACTGAACCAGAATTAACATGTGACAATATTTTTTTCTGAAAATATAGTATAACAATTATTTACACAGCATTATATTGAGTCAGGTATTCTAATAATAGAGCTTGCATCTGAAGAAAACAGCTGCATTACTTTTTCCATGTAAAATAGAACACTGAAAGCAAAATACACAGAAGTTGGGTATGCCTATTCTAAATAGAGAAAACATACCATAGGATTGCCTGTTTTGCTATAACGGCCTAAGTGGTGCGTATTACATTTTTACCTGTAATTTCAAGGCAGTGAGAAAAGCTTGGTTTAAGTTCTGAGCACACACATTAAAAACCATTGCCCAAAGTCACTTTGCACCTTGTAGCTCTTTGTAGTTCATGGGAGACAGAAGAAACTGAACCCTGATGCACAGAAAGGCTTCCTGATAGGGATTTGGGGGCTGAATTTAGGCAGATGATTAGCAGCAGACAGAGCAGGTGATTGTGATGCTGATTCAAGAGCCGCTGATTGACTCTTTCTAGAAATGGACAGTGGATGCTAATGGGAGCTTTCCTTGATGTGCAGAACTGGCAATATCCATGCTTCTATTAAATTCCACCAACCTATGGCTTCCTTAGTTTCTACTTAGTGTTTATTTTAATGCTTAAATTAAACATAGATATATCTCCTAGTGTTCCCTTGTCTGTGTCTCCTTCATTTTCTGGACAGCACCTCTATCTCCATTTCAACTGCTTTGAGAGCTTGGTCACTATTTTTGGTATGGTATAGCCTGCATTTCACATTTTTAAGTTTGTTATTTTCTTCAGCGATTAGTGCAAAAGGACTGTGGCATAACAGGTGTCTAAGAAAAGATAGAGGGCAGCGACTCTCAACAGCTTGGTCATATCAGTCTTTTATTCAGTTATGCTTTTACAAATATCAGTACCTTTATTACAAATATCTACTATATTATAAAAAGAAAAAACACATTTGAATGAGGAAAAGAGTATGTATTGATAAACACGGTGGAATTAATACACATATACCCACTTCCTCGGAGATCCCATAATACTGTAAGCTTAATTTTTATTGCAATGTATGATATAAAAAACAAAATTTATTACATATTATTAAAATTATTTGCTTTTCTTGACTTAGGATACTATGTTGTTGTTGCTTTATCAGAATAGCCCATGATAAATTCTAAACATCAGGGTGAGAAAATTATAGGCAGTAGTTTACCTTGTCCACTGACTGGATGCTGAGACATCCAGGGGCTTGGTAACTGTGTCTGTGGAAGGCCTTCATGCGACATCAAAACAATAAGAATGAAGCTGGCCAAGCTATATGAGAGAAGAACTGTGTTTCTGAATGGCATTCTGCAACCAAGGTCACCTCCTTATGAACAGGTGTTTTTGAATATTTTATATTACAAAACTACATAATGCATTCAAACATTTGAATATTTTATTAGCATCATTAATATAAACATAACACACTGAATATAATACATGAGTACTTCTCAATCATTATCTATTTATTGGCTATCCAAAATCAAAGGAAAATTACATTTTACAATTTCTTCCATAAATGTTCATTTCTTTCTTGCTAAAAAGGAGATTGAAAAATAACTGGTCTGATTTATATCTGCTGTAGGGTGTTCAAAACTTCTTATCTTCACCCTCTAGCTATTAGTCACAGTTCCTGTACAATCTTTGTTATGATGGATCTTCAATACTGGTTTACTGAGATGAAATGTGTGAGTCTGGCTTTCCTGCTCATGATAATGAGTGTGTTGTGAAATGCAAATCCACTTTACGTGTAAAGAGAAAATCTCACAGATATCTGCTGCAACCACTGAAGGGAGGAGGCAAAATATTCCCAGGATATATTTTTTTTTAGGGTACAAATAAAGATTTGGGATTCCATTCCTGTTGTGAATCACTTTTCTTTGTATCTATTTCTTCTCTCCCTCCCCCAGTCAGTTCTATAATTTATAATTGTAGTGGGTGAAAATTATAGTAAAAGTTAAAAAAGTTATAAGGTATATGCTTATACACTAGAGGTCATAAATATATCTTACTTTTGAATAATTTAAAGATCACAAATTTTGCATAATTGGTATTTATTTCAGAATCAGCTGACCAAATAAATTTTGAGTGTGGAAAATATAACAAATAAAATCACAAAACGTGTGTCACATACTACAAAGTGTTGTTGAACCTATGGGAGAATATTTGCTCATTTGATAAAAATTTTCTCTAATGTTCTTTCTTCTGAACAGTCATGTCCTGCTATCTTATACCATAGGAAGATTGCATTTATCTAAAAGACTTGGTCCACAGTTCTTACAGTTCTAAAATGATGTCAATGTATAGCTTCTCTTACATATACTGAATGTAAAAATATGCTATGCAGCACAGTTGATAGATTTATTGTCTAATCCTTACTTAAACTATTCTTAATTCTATTTAAATTCCTTTTATTATTACATAAGAAACAAAGGGCAGATTATTCTTGATATTCCCAGGGTCCTGTTTCTGTGTTTTCACTGAATAAATTTAGAAGTATAGACTCAAGATGGGAGTGCTTGTCTAGTTGATTAAGAATTATAGAAATGGTAACTTTAGAATAAAACTGAAAATGAAATATCTGAGATTACTGACAGCATTCCGTTTTTATTTTTATATTCCTCACAAATTTCTCATCACGATGCTGTCCTAGCTATGGTTATTACTGCTGTGATGAAATACCACAACCAAAGCAGCTCAGGGAGGATAGGGTTTATTTGATTTATACAACCACATCACTGTTCATCATCAGAGGATGTCAGGGCAGGAACTCAAACAAGGCAGGAACCTGGATACAGGAGCTGATGCAGAGGCTATGGAAGGGTTCTATTTACTGACTTACTCTCCATGGCTTGCTCAGGTTACTTTCATAAGAACCCAGTACCACCAGCCCAGGGGCAGTCCAACCTACAATGGACTCGGATCTCCCACATCAATCACTAATTAAGAAAATGTCCCAGAAACTTGTCTGCAGCATAATCTTATTGAGGCATTTTCTCAGTTATGGCTCAACCTCTCCAAGGACTCTAGCATGTGTCGAGTTGGCATAAAACTAACCAGAACAGAGACTGAACAGCCAATCTTTCAGGAATATAACGTGTGATCAACTGAAATGAAGATGTTATACTGGCATGTGAAGAGAGTGTGTATGTGTGCATGGCATGTGTCAAGCATATGTATGTGTGCATGGTATGTGCAGAGCATGTGTATGTGTGTATGGCATGTGCAGAGCACATGTATGTGTATGTGTGCATGGTATGTGCAGAGCATGTGTATTGTGCATGGCATGTGCAGAGCATGTGTATTGTGCATGGCATGTGCAGAGCATGTGTATGTGTGCATAGCATGTGCTGAGCATGTGTACGTGTGCATGGCATGTGCAGAACATGTATATGTGTGTATGCTTACCTATGTGGATGGGAGCTGAGAGAGAGAGAGCAAAATCAAGGACTCTCATACATAGTTCACATACTGGATTTTATTCATGTTTTTCTCTTTTGTTTTCTCTGAAAACACTAAAGAAAATAGTGGTTTTCAAACTTTCCTCTGATATATTTTTACTTGAAAGTTAGGGAGGGGATTTTTAACTAATAGATGGATTTTAAAAATGTTAATATTGGATTGTTCAGTTGACTCAGCAGGTAAAGGCACTTCCCATGTAAGCCTGACAGCTGAAGTTCCATCCCCAGAACTCATATAAGGCACGAGGAGAGAACAGATTCCAAAAAAGCTGTCCTCTGACCTACATACATGCTTCTCGCACACTGTGCACATAACAAATAAAAATAAGATAAAATGTTGACTTTAAAAATTACTAGAAGTCTATTTTAGTAGTCAGTGTTCTCAAGAAGAACAGAATCAATATAATGTATATATATATATCTATATTATAAGAGGATATTCCATCTATACTCTTGATCCCACCAATCGAGAATAAGATCACTACCACAGTTTAAAGCAAGTTTAAAGCAAGTTTGAAGCAAGCTTTAATTAAAACTGGCCAGGTGTATGAGTTTTGGCAGGTACATACCCAGGTTTCTGGGAAATGGCCCAGAATCAAATACAGCAAGGGCTTAAGAAGGAAAACCCATAATTCATTGCTTTTCTCATCAGGTACAGTGAAACACAAGCACACAACCTGACATATTTCCTGCCTACGTACGTCCCATTTACTTGTGATAAGGCACATCCAATGCAGCTGGGTCAAACTAATTTGGTTAGGGTAGTGAAAACATGTGACTTGTTATCTCCCGTAAACAGTAGCTTCCAGCATTTCAGGAACATTCTGTCCTTGGGCAAGGGGCTTTCAGATCAGAATCATTTTTGTTTCATGGATTTCTAGGCATTATTAAAAGTTAAAATGTAACTTTGGCTCTCATAGGTATTTTTACTGTCTGACTTATTGGGGCTGGATAGTCCAACAGCAGGCTCTGCACATAGAGAAACAGGCATCTTGCTAGCTTCTCATCCCATGAAGCTAGATTTGTTAGCGGTCCCAATCTGTTACTGAAACACTGGAACATCTTTGAAGAGTTGCTGGCATTGAATCCATGCCAAAATTTCTAAGAAGGTGTGATCTGTTGTCAGTAGATTCACTCAATGAGAAAGAAGAGAAGGTAAGAATTGGCCACAGATATTTCAATATCTGTGCTACTTGTTGGAAAGTTCCACTCTCATTTAGAGTGATTCTTTCCTGTGGGTTAATCATCCCTGAAAATTTCCTCAAAGACAGACATGGCCGGGGTATCTTCTCTGTGTGTCTAAATACCATCAAATTGAGAAAACCAATCATCATATCCATTCTTTATCACCTGGATACCTATCTTGTGTTCTGATGCAGCTGTGTTTAGCACCACAAGACAACTAGATACTTTATGGCAACTACCTAGTTGCACACAAAGAAAACCAAGGCCTATATAAAAAAGTACCCTTTCCTTTGAACACAGCAATTTCTATTCTTGATGGGTGTTTCTTGGCCAATAGAACATTTTGAAACTGATATTCCTAGAGACAGCTTCTTGCAAACTACAAAGAAGTGTTGTCCAGCCTAGTGGAAGCCTTGAAGATAGGCTCACAGTGAATACCTCATTCAGACTTTTAATATTGGACTTGGCATCAGAGGCATGGAAATTGTTGTATTTGTACATGTAGACCATAGAGCTGAATTCAGCTGTGAGACTCTCCAAAGTAAATGGTTAGTATCTCAGGGTTTCTATTGCTGTGAAGAGGCACCATTATAAGTGGAGGCTGCTTGTTTGTTTCCTGGCCACCCAGACATGAAATAATAACACAGAAAACTGTATTGATTACAGCACTGCTTGGCCAATGACTCTAGCATATTCCTAACTAGCTCATATATCTTGAATTAACCCATTTCTATTATTTTATATTTTACCACGAGGCTCATGGTTTACTGGTAAGGTTCTGGAGCATCTTGGTGGCTACATGGCATCTCCCTGACTCCACCTACTCTCTCCTCCTTTATATGCTTGGAATTCCCACCTTGCCCCATTCTGCACTGCAATAGGCCCAGAGCAGATTCTTTATTAACCAACTGTATTCACAGCATACAGAGGGGAATCCTACATCCCACCATGACTACAGAAACTCTTATAAAGAAAAACATTTAATTGGGATGGCTTACAATTTCAGAGGTTTAGTCCAATGTCGTCATGACAGACATGGAGCTGGAGAAGGAGCTGAGAGTTCTACATCTTGATCTGCAGGCAATAGGAAGTAAACTGTGTCACTGAACATAGCTTGAGCAATGGAGACCTCAAAGCCCACCCTCACAGTGACACACTTCCTCCAACAAGGCCATACCTACTTCAAAAAAGGCATACCCTATGGGGATTATTTTGTTCAAACCACCATAGTTAGAAACAACCAGAACTCTATAGAGATTCTTGGTTTTGTATATGCCAATTGACATTATCGTGGGCAAGGAAAACATTGCTCTTTGGCTGTCCGTTCTCCTCCCCAGAGTCGGGACACTAATACTAGCTTCAACGGCTTAGAATGAATGAGACATCTGGGAACTTCTTCATCCATACCTCACTTGATATAGATATCAAGGCAGGGGCATTATACAAAAACCAAAACTGATTAAAACATAATGATAGGATGAGGTGGCAAAAATCTCCCCCAAAATGTATTAACAATATTTTCAAAAAGTTTGAGGTATACTGTTATGAACCAAACAAGAAAAGTCCCTGCTCTCAGAGATCTGCTTTTTGGTTAAAAGAAAGAGAAATAAATGAATGAACTATATTAGCTACCATGCCCAAGACTGATTGATTCTTGTTGGGGAAGGGAACAATGATGTAGCTATGAGGAAGCAGATTGGACAAGCAATGGAATAGCATTTAATCTCTCACATTCCATGTGAAACAACGGTATCATTTGCTAATCTGTGACCGACTGTGTTGATGACTGACTTTGCTTCCAATAGTGTTCATGCACCAGGGTCATTCAATAGTGACCTTTAATTATCAGAGTATTTATCACTGGTGGGGTAGATTAAATAATCAGAGGACACATCGCTACATTAAAACACCATCTCCACTTCGCTTCAGCAGAGGGTTAAGTGGATGCATATTTATGAGTTTCTCCTTGCCAAGTCTTAAAAGTTCTCAAGAACAGGAATTCATTAATCTCTAGGTAAATGGGACATGATCATGATATGCACATTTTAAGTTTAATGCTGAAAGTTAAACGTAGGCTCTGAAAAGGTTTTCCTTAGATTTGTGATTTATTGTAGGTTGTTTAAGCATATAATTAAGGGTTGGATGGGCAGAAATGTTGGAAGGTGGTGATCCTACCTGGCTATTAAACACCATCTCGCAGTCTCCTTCCATTCCTCTGCTGTGATTGGATTTTAGAAGCAAATTAACTTCTGAAAACCCCTTTTTTCCTGAACTATCACATCAAATTGTTGTACAGAATAATAAAATTCAGGACAATCTGTCACCACATGCCCCCAAGTCTGCTCCATTACCCCGAATGAAGCTTGGAATGGCGATTTCTGTCAGGGTCTAGTGGTCTTTTTAATCTCTGTCACAAGCTATGACAGAGTCCTTTAAATTTTCCCAGCTTGCTTTGATGTCCTTTATTCTAATCTCTTACTTAGGGACAGAAGCACCTTATTCTCCTACTATTGAGAAGTGCGGAGAAGCCCAGTAAAACATTCTGAACTGTCTCCCATTTTACATGATACATAGACTTATTTAGAATCCTTAGTGCATTCCAAATAGTCAAAATATCATTTCAAAATTAACGGAGTTCCCTAATTACTCTTACTCTGGACTCTTTCTAAGGATTCTTACTCTGCCAATCATCTTGTATCCTGTCCTCTCTGTCTCATGCCTCCTCTGCAAGCTCATCAACAGTGCTCTTGTTCTCTGGTGCAATCTGTGATCACGTCTCACTTCAAACCCATTCTGGTAGAATCTCCTTTGTGAATTGGGGATAAAGATTGTGTCCATCTTATTTGTATTCATCTAGATGATTGATTCATAATAACTCCTCCAAGAAAGGATACTAGAAGGGACTGGAAAACAAAAGGTGGGGAAAGGTCTTGACCATTTCCATACAATACTTTAATTCCATTTACTTAACACACACACACACACACACACACACA
>LOEQ01001102.1:197722-213915 GCA_001685075.1 Bramus lutescens | reverse complement strand
TTCCTTCCTTCCTTCCTTCCTTCCTTCCTTCCTTCCTTCCTTCCTTCCTTCCTTCTGTTCCTCCCTCCTTTTTGTTTGTTTGGCTTTGTTTTGTTTTGGCGACAGGGTTTCTCTGTGCAGCCCTGGCTGTTCTGGAATTTGGTTCTGTTAACCAGGGTGACCTTGATATCAATGATCCACCTGCATCTGCCTCCTTAGTGCTGGGATTAAAGCTATATACCTCCACTGCCCAGCCACATTCTAGAATTTTTGCCTTTTTTCTTATACATGAGTTTATTTGACTTGGCATGAGTACAAAGTAAGACTCTCCTTTTGTATCTCTCAATTGGTTTGTCATGCTTTCTCTTCCAAATTCTTTCTCACTGATGTGAAAGACTCCATTTCCCAAGTTCTAACCTCATCTGTCCTACAGTCTATGCATTGATTTGTGTATGTATGGTGTTTCTGTCTTTTCTGGCACTATGGTCACACCCTTTTGATTATTGTTAATTTGTGATACCTTTGGTAATCTGATTGTTACACTATTTCCACTAGAGAAAGTGTGATCTCTTAAAATTTACTAAAATTAAAGAATTTCTTCTCTGATAAAATACATTGTTAAAAGAATACAAAGAGCCAAACACTGGACATAACTGTTTGTAAAATGAATATTTTATGAAAAGCTTGACTTAAGACTACAAATTACTGTTAAAATACTGCAATAAGAAAATGATTCTATTTAAAATATGAAAAGGATATGAAGAGTCACCTCACCAAAGAAAATATACATGACTATGTGTAAAAATATGGTAAATATATGTATCAAAACATGCTTAAAGCTGGGGATACACGCAAGTGAGTGCTGGTAATCAAAACCAGGTCCTTTAGGATGATGTGGGAGGTCCTTCTGTCTATGTGTTGCTTTTATTGGTTAATGAATAAAGAAACTGCCTTGGCTTGTTGATAGCACAGAACTTTGGTAGGCGGGGAAAACGAAACTGAATGCTGGGAGAAAGAAGGGTGGAGTCAGAGAAAAGCCATGTAGCCCTGCCAGATACAAATGCTGAAACTTTAGCTGGTGGGTCACAGCCACGTGGAGATACACAGATTAATAGAAATGAGTTAAATTCATATGTAGAAGTTAGCCAATAAGAAGCCAGAGTGAATGGACCAAACAGTGATTTAATTAATACAGTTTCTGTGTGATTATTTCAGGTCTGGGCAGCCAGTACAAATAGCAGTTCCTTTCAACAAATTGGTTCCCTACGTTAGAATAGCAGCCTGTGCTGCTGAGTCATTTCTTTTCAGCCCAATGAACCATTATTAACTACAGTTCACAGCTTATGTTTATGTTTATACTTTATAACATACTGTTGTTTATGCAGGTAGGGAATGGAAGAAAGATAGGAATCCCCCACTATTATATTATTTAGATTAATTGCACTGACTTTAAAAAGTCTTTTTCTCCATTAACTGCCTGCCAATCACTTATCATTTTACTATATGATATTTAATTGTTCTTAGTAAATAAGTAAATACACATATTGTTCTATGCTGTTAAAGTAAATGTATCCTTTTCTGAATTTTTGTTGCTCTAAAGTTGTCTTTGCTTTCCACTACTTCCCTTCCACTTTTCTCCTGGTACATCGTTTGTGTTGAATCACTATTCAATGTGGTGATGATTATGACAATGTAAACATCATTAGCTACTCAGCAGCATTGCAAATTGTGATTACACTTTGTTTCTTGTGTAGGTATTCTTTTTTCTGTAGTTTTAATTACTTTCCACCAAGAAGTGAAAGACATGTCTAATTATAATCAAACACCTGTCTATTGGCTCACATTTCTTGAATCTGTTGTTTTTGAGAGCTCCTTGCTCTTGACTCAAATCTGAATTGAGATATTTTCTTCAGCTGCATTTTTCTTTCATGTTCTCTCCATTAACTTCCTCAGAATAGCGTGTCTCACTCTGTTAGTGAATTCTCTATTCTGTGAGTACCCAGTCTTCCCCTCTGTGACAGATCTGGCCTGTGTTCACTTAAATAAAGTAGAATTCAATTCCCATCATGCTCCAGCACCCCTTGCAGGATGTTCAGTTAGCACTGGCCGCAGGAGACATCTGCTCCAGGTTTCGAGGACAGGCGTGAAACACACCACAGCCTGTGTGACAACTTCATGCTTTTGTCAGATGGTGCCTCATTGACCCTGCATTCACAGCACCTTGCACCACAGACGTCTGAGTTCCTCTCAGATTCCTCCTCAAGTTTGTAGTCAGGATTTGAACATCTCCGCAGGGTATCCCATGTTCTGCCTTTACTGAGTCTTGACTTGCTCAGCAGAAAACAGATGTGGGTTCTTGGCAGACTTTGTCTTGTGTGTTCCTGGCTAGCCTCTTGCCAAATGATGATTCCTGTACATCCTCATTTGTCCTAGATGTACCCTTTTCCTGGCTCTATCCAATTCTCCCTGCCAACTCTATTGGTTAACTTACAGCGACTTCAGACTTCATACTAGTTTCTCCACCAGTTGTCAAAAGTTATTAGGTACAATATTTATTGTGAATTGACTATTCATAAAAACGTTTCTGATTTTCTAGTCATACCTAAATCACATACTCATGTTTGTCAATTGCTCTTCAGGTAGCTTACTGAGAGATGATTCAAAGCAAATAAATATTTATGAACTTTTTGTGTATAAATATGTATACCCACTTTTATCTTAATGTTGAATGGCAGGTAGATAGAATATTGGGAAAATTTCTTCATGGAATTTGATGATGCCACTGCATTACTCTCATTAGTTCCTGGGGATACTATTGGGACTCTGATGTCATTTTGAATTTCATATTCTTAGTGTGTAACCTTTGATTTTATCAACCTCTGGGAAGCTTTTAAGAGTTTTCTTTAATCTCTGAAACATCCATTGAATGGTGAAATTGTATGTGCCCTTGTCATTATTCACAGCGATAGACCTTCAGTGATCTTTCTCTGTGTGGGAACTTTCACTCCAATTCTGTATGCTTTTCTTTCTGTTTTATGTCTTTGATTTCTTCCTTTTCTTCTATCAGCTCTGGACCTCCTAAAGGAAAGTGCCAGCTTCTGGGTGGATCCCACAATTCTCTATCCTTTTGTTCTGCTTCCTAATAAGTTAATTCATGCATTTTAAAAAATTTTATCTTCACATCTTCCTCAGAAATATTTGAAGTACTCAGCTAAATCTTTAATTTCTTAGTTTTTTTTTTAATTCTTTGACTCTGATTTAGGCCTTCATTCTCTGTTAAAAGGTACATTATCTTCTCTTACTTGTGATAAACCCCTGGTCTTTAAATTTATATTAAAATTTTTGTTTACTTTTCTCTCTCTCTCCTTCCCCCTTTGTTTCTGTTCTGTGTTTTGTTTTTGTCTTTATAATTCAACACAGAGTATCTTGACTGTCCCCTCCCCTATAAGAAGGCGACATTAAGACTGATTGGAGTGTTAGCACAAGTTGGAGCATCCATCGCTACATCATAGGATGGTCTCCCTCTCATCCCCAAAGGTACTCCAAACAAAACAAAACAAAGAAATCCAACTCCTCCAGTCTGTGTATTAATCAGAAGACAGTGAAGGCTGGGTGGGTGTTCTGGTTTGGCAAGGCTGCCTTAACAAAACGTAAGTTATGTTTTTAGCATCTTAAACAACAGACATTTGTTTTCATATTGTTCTGAAGTCTTGAAGAATTGATCCACGCTACTGGTCCCACTTCCTGGTTTATGGATATCTGCTACCTTGTTTTCTTGTGATCTCTTCCCTGTGTGAGTGCACTGTGGGCCAGACTGTTGAAGACTCTTCCAAGAACATGATCAGTATCGTAGTGAGCTTCCTAATCTCCTGAATTCATGGGAACTGTTGTACCTCCCAAACATCCCAGATAGCATCACCATGAGTGGTAGAGTTCCAGTAGGGATTCGAGATTCAGGAAATAGATAACTCAGTCTATACCTAAGGATACCCTAGTTGAATGTATAATCACTTATTTCCTCTCAAGTTTCAAAACAATGCCTCATTTCTCTACTCCACTCTGCTTGTTTACAATTTATGATGTTTTGTGGCAATGGTGGCGTAGTCCCAGGTGTGCTAGGTAGGGAAAGAAGAGTAGAAATCTGGTTACCATTTAACCAGAATTGTACATTTCACATTCTAGTTTCTAACTCACTCTGAAGCCAAATCATACCTCGAAATTCTGATCCCTTTGCCCTCACCCACGTTCTGGGATCACCTGTAGGGCAAAGGAGCAAACCCAGAGTAAATAATTACCATTCTTATCCATTTGGATTCTTGGGAATAGTTTGTTCTTTTAATTTGTCTTCAATCCCTGGATGGTTCTCATCCACTTCCTCTATCTGAGCTCTTTAGGAACAGAGCTTCTACTGCTTCTGCTGATTGTTCAGGGGTTTCTCTCTAAAATATCACTTGGCACATGGGGGTTGCTTTATACATAATAGGTGAATGATAAATGTAAGTCCTTAACTTCAGATTTGTTTCTGTTACATCAATTGTCATTACCATCTCTAAATTTATGCAACTATTGTCTGATTTCCACGTGCGTGTTTATTGTGATTATGTGAGCAGCAGCCATGTTAGAAATAACACACATTTTAGTGCATGCTGGAAGGAGTGTGCTTTCACGGGACCATGTTTACTTGAATGCCAAGGATGGGTTTCCACATTTTAAAAACTGAGTTTTCAAAAATGTGAGATCCAGAAGCGAGAGCATTTGGAGTTCGCTTTGAAGATGGTGTGGCTTTATCTTTGGTCTTCTCCACTCTGAGACCACGCTTGCTATTAGTTTTAAATCCCAGGAGCAGTCGTCATCCAGTGGTTTACATTTTCCCAAGAAGTAAGTACACCAGACCCTGGGAGCTCTTGGGCTCTCTCTACTCCTTGAACTTTAAATAAATTATGACACATTTATTTTGCAGCTGAATTAGGTGCCAGGAAAGATCAGAAAATCTATCTTCCATTTCTCGGATCGGGGCTGATCGTCCCAGCAATGTTTGTATAATGGCTCTCTCGTTATCGATCAAGGGTCAAGAAAGTCTGGGGATTTTGTATTTTGAGAATTTAAGAATAATTTATGGTTAACAAGCAATACTGGGAAGATACTTATTCTGCATGCTTTGTTGCTAAATGCAGCTGTCATAGCCAGATGCCAAGAGATGTACACTGCCATAACAGCTGTGTTTCCTGAAGGAAAGTGACTCACTTGCACAGTGTACTCTAGCCTAGTGGTCCCTGGGTCTGTTTTTCTCTCAGCATCTTACTGAAAAGCAACATTCATCATATATTATGGATGTGAAAAATTATCAAATCTATGTATTCCAGACTGTACTTTCTCTTTGTTTTGAGTGCTGAAGATAGACTCCTTTTATGTCCTTGGATTCTTTTTCAGTTTGCTAAGCATTTTACAAGGGAAGTAAGATTGTTATCCACCTGTCAAAAGTTATATTTTATAAATTAGCATTCTTGGATGAGCTGCCCCTGATGACAGAAGGTTATTGGAATCTCTAGCCTTGCTTTTCTCGTTCAGAAGCAACAATGGTGCTGTTGTTCTAAAGAGAAACAAACATATGTTACTTTTGTTTTTAATCTATGAGTTCAGGGGGCTGTGATCAAGTGTTACTAAGTCAAGACATTGACCTGGTGTAATAGAAAGCCTTTGTTAGCAGAGTCCTACCCAAGGGTGAGAATAAAAATATTAAACACTTAGATGGCACTAAACTTTACAAACCTGGAACACTGACATCACCTGCTACATCAACCATTATCTATTAGTTTCTAAGCAGAGAGAAAGCCTATTTTACCCTTGAGGGACAGTAGGAGACATACAGGTGATTCACAACAAAAAATACTTCAATATTATAACAATTACCAGAGGAATAATTAAATAGTATAACAACTGCATCAGCCCAAGTCATACTACACTTGGGTTTCTCTCATGGAGGATCCTTACTCATGGATTGAAGGAACATATTTTTAACTCCAGGCTTAATTTCTTCATCTGTCACAGTGGTTGGACTATGGCTACTGTGTGTCATTTAGCAACTTTCATTCATATGTTCTATGTATCCTGCAGACAAAATAACCTGACCCATCTTCTCTGAGATGGAATGTTATAAGGGAAACTATAAAGGACCAAACTGAACCAGAAAAATAAATTGATATTCTGTCACTTATGGAAACTAGCTGTCTTTGTTAATTACAAAAATACTCTTTGTCAAAACTGGTAGCTGCTACTTAAGTTGCCATGAAATATCCATGTTGTAATCTACATGTAAACATGTATGACTTACGTCATGTCCCAATTAATTCATTCTGAATTCAATTTGAATCTCCTACAAGTGCAGCTGAATACAAGGGGCAAAATCTATTTGAAAAATTCTATCTGTCAGTGAATTAGGAAAATATTTAGCTTTCTAACTATGTCGTAAACAAACGCAAAACTTAATACGTTTTGAAAAACTCATTTCACATCATGTCATGGTTTGATGTTTCTTTTCTGGAGGAAAGACTCATATCAAATGTAAATTTTCCAGAATGTCATTTCTCCCTGAGAGTTTCTGTGAGCGATTGTAGAGTATCCCAAGTCAAATTTGCATAATGTTGCCTGAAACCTTAACATGCATAGGAAAAATACTACTAGCACATTTGTTCTGACAATATGGAGAACTGAAGGATTTTAGAGATGAAAAAATACAAAAAGTATATGATTATGAGAAAGTTTCCTCACAGCTGTTTGGATTATATAATAACACTAAATTTTAAAACTCCCCAATTAACTGGCCACTCCAAGAATGGGATGGTCTAGCATTAATTTTAGTAACTGAGACATATTTTCAAAGGATTTTGTCTGTGTAAGTTTTGATACAATTTGGTGGGTAATGCATCCTTTGAAGATGATATAGGCTGTAAGTAATGCTATGGCATTATTATGACAATTAGAATGGGCTACAAGTTCCCCAATATTGTCCAAACATTGTTCTTCTTGTGTCTATGAGGGTCTTTCTCAATAAGATGCTATTAGACTTGCTGAGCTAATTAAAGCAGAGTTACCCTTTGTCAACCGTGTGTGCCTCATCTACACAATTGAAGGCTTGGGTAGAAAAATAAATGAAAATTCATGCCCTGTCTGCTGGATGCTGATTTCTTTTTGCCTGTGGGCTCAAAAGGAGGCTTGTACCTATATGACTAGGTTTTCTCCTCCTCAGACTGGGGCTACATCAAAATTTATCCTAGGCTGCTGTATGTTCCAGGGCATCTCAGCCTTTGTAAGAATGTGAGCCAAGACCATATAATAGCTCTCTTTATTTATGAAGCACACTATGAGAGGCATATTTATGCATATCTATTCTATAACTATATAATATATATTAATATGTAAGCAGGATAGAGAGCTATTTGTAAGTTTTACCACATTCTCTCTCTCTCTCTCTCTCTCTCTCTCTCTCTCTCTGTTTCACACACACACACACACACACACTATTGATTTGTTTCATTGGAGAATTGTGATTATTGTAGTGAATTGTATAAGAGGTCTTGAGTGAACATAAATATAAAAGATATTACTTAAGCATTGAATTTATTTTCTATATATAAGGTAAAATAAAGTTCAAATGACATCATGTTTTCAAGTCATCTTTTCTTTAATTTTTCCAAGATTCGTAAACTATATAAAACCAAGCCCCATTTAATACAAATAAATTGCCAATGATTTTCTACAAACTAAACTTAATTCTTTAGTGACATCACAGAAGTTAATATGAATTGAATCCTGATGCTGGCTAAATGTTTTAATTTTACAATATCAGCTGAAATTAGAACATGCATTTGACTTACGTACTTTTGCTGTCTGGTATTTTGTAACATTTACTGATTTTAGTGTTTTATCAAACATCAGAAATTTCAGAACATTGAGGAAACATCAAAGATGAGGTGACTAGGAAAGGAAGATTTTTATCTATGAATATAATTCTCAGAAAGTAAGAAATGACTTGGCAACATTGCTTGAACACAGACACTGCAGAGACATTGACTTTTTTGAAAAGGAAATTATAAG
This sequence comes from Bramus lutescens, assembly GCA_001685075.1. Classification (NCBI taxonomy): domain Eukaryota; kingdom Metazoa; phylum Chordata; class Mammalia; order Rodentia; family Cricetidae; genus Bramus; species Bramus lutescens. The sequence goes on along the minus strand of LOEQ01001102.1, from coordinate 205,842 downwards.
AATTTGAAAATGCTTTTAGAATTATAGGGATGTTAACCAGTCACAGTTTCCAAACTTGGGCTCTACCTCGGAGGTGGGGTACATGGCTTGGGAGGGGTGTGGATGGTGCTGTTGGAAGGGGTGATGAACAGGCAGAGAATCTTTACAAGTTTTGCTGCATGCAAGGCAAAAAAAATCATTAAACAAAAGGAAAAACAGTTCTTAAGACCTTTTGCTTAAGCTCTGACTGTTTCAGTTAGTAAGTTAGTTAGCTTTTTCATCTTCCCAAGCAGTACATGCTGTCTGGAGCAGCTGGGGCACATGGTCTTCAAATTCTCTTACAAATTGTTAAACAAATTGAAAAAATATACATCATTTTCTTTCCCCTAGAGACCTTAGCGATTGGTTTTCTCTGCAAAAGTGAGTTAAAGTTTAAGTCAACTTAGAGGTTATATATAATTTATCCACTCAAAAAAGAGACATGAAGACATTTATTGGCTTGAAATTACAAAAAAGGAGGAAATTGTTCTCAACACCCCCTCATCATGAGGGCAATTAGAATGAGCTGGTGGAAAACTCAGCTGGCAAAGGCTTAGTTCTCCAGGAAGCAAGTCCGCATGTGCGCATCTAAGCTATAAATTAGCGGACGAACCCAGAAATGGGATGAGAGTTGTTGATTCTCAGGGCATTAGAACACAAGGAAAAGCCTAATCTGAGACAAATTGGGAAATCTTTCTTCTCCTTGTCAGCAGCCTTCGCGGCATGTTAATTACAGTGGGTTGATAGAGGGGAACAATGGAGGGCCTTTTCTGTGCTGAACCTGATTGGAAGCTAAATTATTTCTGTACAATTGTCTTCTTGTTTTGTTGCTCTGAAAGCCCAGTGTTCCTCAGACTGTTGATAATTGGTCCTTAATGCAAATTTATAATGCTGTGTTCTCATGTTGCTCTTTGTAGAGAAATATTTGCCTTATCCTAAAGTCTATCAGAATGCCAAACTCTTTTAATAAAACTGCAATAACTGTTTTCTCCAGTGTGAGAACAATGGAGGAATTTTTTTTTTCTTTTTGAGTGTGCGACTAAAAAGCTTTAGCTGTAGTTGGGAAAAGAGATTAGCAAAAATAACTCTCATGCTTTGTAAGAAATTGGAAAGGACTGTAGGGGCAACCACAGTGTAGATAATCTAGTTTTCTCTCCTATAATAAACAAGGACCACTTGTACGACTCGAGCACATACCCTCTTCAACCATTTTATTCTCCATGACACATTATTATTTTTTCTCTTCTTCTTGTATGGATGTTTGGGATGCATGTGCATAAGCACGTTTGTTTCTGTGTGTGTGTGCTGTGCATCCGTATTTAACATTGGGATCATTATTCATGACTCTTCCACCTTCTCTATTGAAACTGAGCGGCATGGTGAAACCTGGTGCGGACCGATGTGGCTAGTCTTGGTAGAAGGTTTGCTATGGGGAACCCGGTCTTTGCCTGCTGAGTCTGGAATTACAGGTCATTGTCTGTCATACCCACTTAGCCTCTACGGTAGTTCCTGGGGATCCCAGCTCCAGTCCTCATGCTCATTCTCAGGTGCTTTAACCACTGAGGTATCTCCAACCCCTCTATCTTTGCTTCCACAAACTGTGCAGGATGAATGGTCTATTAACACTTTGGACCAAGCTAGCTTTAAGTGTGCCATGCAGAGGACTTAACTGTGGCTGCTGAAACCCACTTTTCTTCGGTTTTAATGCAACTACTATATCAAGTTTCATAAGGCATACAGATATGACTCATGAGAAATTCTGAGGGTGTTAATACTGGGGGCTGAACAGATTGCTCAGTGGTTAAGAGTACTTATGGTATTTGCAGAGGACCTGGGTTCAGTTCCCAGCAATTATATCAAGTGGCTCCCAACCACCCATGACTCTAGATCGAGCGGATCTAACGCCTTCTGAACCCCTCTGAAACCTACACCTATGTGGTGTACATCAACTTGTGTGAGCACACACACCTACACATAGCAAATAAATCCAGCTAATTTTTTTTTTAATCAAGAGGTATTTCTGCTACTTTACAAAGCCCTAATGTAAAGCGTCACATAGGTCGTCAAAGCATAATGAGACAGAAATGGAAGTCCCTCCTGGAACAGTGGTGCATATATGCAATGGTAGTGGTGGACAAAGGGTCACCGTGTCAGGAGGATCCCGAGTTCAGTGCTAACTTGAGCTACACCATCAGACTCTCTCAAAGAAACAAAACAAAGACAACAGCAAAGGAAAGTGGACTGGGTTCTTCAAGCCTGAAGTATTTTCCTTTCCTTTAGAAGAGCATTTGGAATCACACAGAGCAAGTGCCTTTGAACATGAGACGAGCCGCTATTACGTACTTCTGAAATTCAGTTTGGTTATTTACACAACCAAGAGCCTGCAAGGGGCCCACGAGGGTCTTAAGTTTGTGCGGTTGGGGCAAAGACACTCATTTGCCTGCGGAAGAAGTAGCAGTAGGAAAGAATCCATTTGAATCATATTATCTTAAAAACAAGACTTACCTCTTATCACATCTTATTCAAAGTTCTTATTCAAAGGACCTAGGCGCCCATAAAAGCCAGCATTGAGTTTTCTGATGAGTCTATTCAGCAAGCTTACTCATGGTCATTGCCTTCCTCCTTCACCCAATTTTGCACATTATTTCCAACACTTCTGAATCTAACTCATGACCCATATCAGGAAATCGGTCATCCCCCTCTGCTTAGCAGAGTTCTAGCTTCTTACCACATTTAAAGTCTATAATATAATATAACATAATAATATAAAATTATATTATAATAATATAATATTGTTCAGTGGGCACAATGCTGCACACCAGATCTTTAGAACTTATTTAGCTTACATATATAAATTTTATATTCATTCAACAGGTCCCTCCATTTATCCTTCATCGAGATTCTAACATCAGCCATTATAATCTGATTATGTGCATGGGAATTAGTTAAATTAGCTAGTTTGTCTTTATACAGTGAATCTTACCATGCCCATGCAACTGACAGCTTTACATACTCAAGTTGTATAACATGGATTTTTCTTTGATTGGCTTATCTCACTTAGCATAATGATGTATCTATCATCTTATACCTGCTAGCAGAGTTATTGATTTTTCAAAAAAGAGAGATAATAAGTGTTGGCAGGAGTGTGAAGAATTTGGAACCACTGTTCAATGAAGAATTTGTGGCTATTATGCTGAATGACCTCTTACTCTGAGACAGACAGAAACAAATCCCCCCTTTCAGCAGCTTTTACCAGCATAAGAGCTGTTGTCTGGACCCCATGCTTCTTCTGATGTGATCATCCCTGTCCACACTGCATATAGATTTTAAACTTATTGCCACATAGAAGCTAGTTCCATAAAAATTCTTTTTCCATAACTCTAAACATTCAGATTTTCTGGATATATTAATTTTGTTTAAAACACGAAGTTTATCATGCATAAAGAAGCACATTAATATTTCACTCATTATTTCTGTGATAAATGGCTTCACTGTCTTCAAACTATACTAGCTATGGCTAACAACGATAGTCTGGTTCCTTACAAAGGTCAGTCATTCATCTTAATTTAGCTCTACTTCTGTGGTGATGGGATTAAGAGCGGTAATAGAGAACTGGCAGGGCCTGGAAACAGTGGTTGAGCTGCGAGCAGAAAACAAGAGCTGATGGGTTTGGTAGCAATGTAAGGCGAGGAATTGACAGGAAAAGCCTTCTGCAAGCATAAAGAGATAGTAGATTACGAGAGGAGGCAAAATTACTTTCTTTGCGGGCCCATAGAAGCTAATTAACAATTTTATGTCTCCTTCTAGAACCCAGAGGTACAAACTTTCTGTGAGATTCCTCGTACAGACACCAAATAATCAGGGAAAGGAGAGAAATATATTTAACTTGATGGAGAATGAATCAAGAAATGCAACACTCTGAATGAGATCTTGGAAAATAGCAGAAACGGATCAATGGGAGTTGTAATTAAATATCAGAGTCAGATCAAATGCTCCCAGTCAACAATTGGCTGCGGGTTGCCCACAGAGTGAAGAAGTTATGGCATTTCAGTGTGTTGCATTGCTTTCAACAGAGGCCAGATCTGACTGGAATCTAAAGAGAGTTTCATGGTCCTGGTCTGGAGAGAGGATACGGAGAGGAGGAGCCATCGGTGGAACATATCGTGTGTACATTCTGCGCATGCTCCTGCAAACACGGGAGGGTGTCTTTCATCTGGTTCTTTTTCTCTCATTGCCCTAATGAAATATTATTTAAAAAAAGAAGAAGAAATGAAACAAAGGGCTTCTTGAGACAACTTCAACGTATAATTTAGATTCTCTAAGATTTCTGTTTCTCATGCTCATCTTGAGCATGTATTACATCCCATTGCCATATAAAGGAATTTGAAGAGCTCAAAAAGAATTTCTTAGCTGGCTGGAGAATGTGACTTCAGAGAAACTAGAGTAAGATACTCAAGACAGGTATTTTGGGGGATTAAAAAGGAAATTTTTTTCACCTTTTCAACAAACATCTATTGAAATCTAAATCTGTGCCATTGCGATTGGAGATGCAGAGAAGGCCATTGTTGACTTGGCTGCCTTAAGGAAAGGGTGTGGGATGGAAAACTTTGCAACCAGGTAACTGTTACACATTACCAGAAATGTGTACTAAAAGGCAAAACAAAATGCAGAGGGAGTTAGATAAAGGAGTAATGGCGGCTACTCTTGGTGGTCCAGAAGGCATCATAACTGGATGATCTGAGTTCACTGGATGAACACAGAAGACACAGATGCTCCTAACCACAAAAACAAACAAATATTCCAAAACAAAAACCCAAAGTGAAAAACAAAAACAAAAAGCCCCACCACATTTTATCTTCATGATAAATTAGATTTCAAGATATTTTCAATATATTTTAAGTCTTTAAACACAGACATGCCCATTTTACATTCCCTGATTACAGATGGGGAATTTTGGCCTAAACTGAAAGGTGATGGAGCCTTCCTAATGTAGAGGAGAAGCAGAGGAGCAGGCCCTGATATCCACCAGAAAGAACTTCTGGTGATGCTGGAATTGCCATCTTTGTCATTCAATGCATAGTTCAAATTTCAACTGAGATCTGAGTTCTTTTTTATGTATGTGTGTGTGTGGGGGGGTGTGCCTGAGTGTGTAGATGCATTTTCATGTGTGTAGGTACATGAGTATACAGGTGCAGATTAATATGTGTGCATGTGGAGGCCAGGTATTGATGAAGAGTTTCTTCTTGGATAATCTGCACCATACATGTTGAGAAATGGTTGCCCACTTGGATTCAGAGCTTAAAAATTTGGCTGATCTGGATAGCTAGACTGCTCAAGGGAGCCCCTTATCTCTGCCTCCTGAGTGCTGGGATTGCAAGTAAGCCAACATGCCGGCCTGGCCTTTATTTAGGTGCTGGGGTTTGAACTCTGGTCCTGGTCCTTTGTGCCAGCAAATGCTTTACCTGCTGAGCCAACTTCCAGCTCCAAGTTGTGATTTTATTTAAATAATTCATCATCACAGCTTCAATCCGAGCCTTCTTCTCATGTAACCTCCTGTTCTTGTGTCTGCTCCTGGCAGGAAAGGAGATATGCTAAAGACAAACATGCATGCTTTTCCATCCATTATCGGAGTACTGGAACAGTAAGACGGAAAATCTCTCCCTGAATCCCATGCTGGGAGAGGGGAAAGGTTGATGCCTGATGCCAGCCAGAGCAGGACTTGCCTCCCAGGAAGAGATTTCACACCATTGTGACAATTTGATATATGCATGTTTTCTGGCCTTTATTTCATATTTTTATTTTTTTAAATAAAATGGTAATATCGACACAGAAAAGTCAGAGAGAAAGCAGGAATCCATCTCTCCAGCTGATGTGAAAACAGGATAAGAGATACTTTTTTCAGGATGATTATGACCCCAAAGAATAGGTTTAAGCCATCATAAATTCCACATGGGAATTCCCGTTGTGGTAACAGTTTCATGTTGTTTCTACGCACATGGCAAAGACACTTGTAAAGTGACAAGCTTTAAAGCCATTGGTGGGCACCTCAGGCAGGCCGCACACAGCAGAGAAAGAGAACTGCTCTAGCCTCAGATACAACTTGATAACATTCTTAGCATGGGGAGGGGGCTGAAGCCTGTGGTCTCTGTTACACTCCAAAACATTTCAGGTGACAGCCACAAGGATATTAAGTCAGGCACACAGTTGGGCAGTCAATGCCTATTAGGGAGGGCCGAGTTAGCCCAGGCTAGATGACTCCTGATTTGCAACATTCCACCATCATTGAAATGCTAATCCATTGCTTCTCGACCTTCCTAAAGCTGCGATCCCTCAGTACAGTTCCTCATGTTGTGATGACCCCCAACCATAAAATTATTTTTGTTGCTACTTCATAATTGTAATTTTTGCTACGTTATGAATTGTAATGTAAGCATTTTTGAAGATAGACGTTTGCTAAAGGAGTCACGACCCACAGGTTGAGAACCATTGCTCCAATCTGTCACTCAGCCTTCCAGAAGGCTCAGGGTTGGTATAATTTCTTTTAGAGAACGTTCTGTACTTTGACCAAACTGTAAATCAATTCATTTTCCTTTATCGATTCATCTCCCATTTATTTAGAGCAGCCGCAGGTTTGGGAATCTAAATGCTTCTGTAACCCCTGGGTCTTCTGTTTTGCCTAGTCCATCTCAGACAAAAATCTCCCTACCCTTGATACCTATTCAAGCTTCTTAGTCCCTGTGTTCTATAAAACCCCAGTAATCTGGTTTAACAGGACCCCCCTCCAATGATATTTCCTTAGATGCAAGTACTATACTCACGGGCAGTTCTCCAACTAACTGCTCATTCCTTATAGATTCTTGGTAGTCTTTGTTGTATTGGGAACTGAGCCAGACCTTTCTCCTCAATGACAAGACCTTGACCCTTTCATTAGCTGCCTTCCTTGATGATGGACAAAGCCTTACAGAAGAACCTAAAGGAAGAAAGGGGGGATTATCTTGGCTCACAATTTTTGGGTATAGTTCATGATGGAGACGCCATGGTAGCAGTATCTTGAGGCAGCTTGTCATACTGCATCCATAATCAAGAGACTTTAAGTCAGTGGTTCTCAACTTTCCTAAGGCTGCGACTCTTTAATATAGTTCCACATGCTGTGGTGACCTCCCCAAGTATAAAATTATTTTCATTGCCAAGTCATAGCTGTAATCTTGTTAATGTAAGGCAAATATTTTTTTGGAGATAGAGGTTTGCCAAAGGGGTTGCGACCTGTATGTTGAGATGAGGGCTAATGCTCAGCTTTCTTCTGTTTATGCAACCCAGGACCCCAGTCCTGGGAATGGGGCTGCCCATATTTAGGGTAGGTCTTTCTATCTTCATTAACCCAACATAGACATTTCCACACAGATGTGCCCAAAGGCTAACCTAATTTAAATAAGCTTGCACAGGCAAGCCCAGAGACTTGTCTGGGTGATTCTAGATTCTGTCAAGTTGACAGTCAATGTTAAGTATCACAAAGCCTATTGCAATAGTACTAAATAGGTTTTCCTTGGCAGTTTTAATGTCTTAACACATGTCAGATTTCTTTTCTTTCTGTAACATTTGTATCTAAAATTGAAACAGTGCTCAAAAAATAGGCAAGACCAGAATTATAAAGAGCAATCATTATTCTCCCATGGAAACATATTCACACACATTAAGCTTTTTAAACATAAAAATGCAGTCTTCTCACTTAAGGAAATGCTCAACATCCTTAGTCATCAGAGGAATGCAAATCAAAACAACTCTGAGATTTCAACCTACATCTGTAAGAATGGCCCAGATCAAAAACACTGATCACAACTTATGCTGGAGAGGTTGTAGGGTAAAGGGAACACTTCTGTATTGCTGGTGAGAGTGCAAGCTGGTACAGCCCCTTTGGATATCTGTATGGTGACTTCTCAGAAAATTAGGAAACAACCTTCCTCAAGACCCACCAATACCACTTTTAGGTATATATCCAAGGGATGCTCAATTGAACCACAAGGACATGTGCTCAACTGTGTTCATAGCAGCATTGTTTGTCATAGCCAGAACCTGAAAACAACCTAAATGCCCCTCGACTGAAG
>LOEQ01001102.1:170880-186723 GCA_001685075.1 Bramus lutescens | reverse complement strand
AGAGAGAGAGAGAGAGAGAGAGAAAGGCTCTCTCTCACTGGCCTGGAGCTGACCAAGTAGACTAGTATGGTTGGTCATAAGTTCAACAGATCCTTTCTCTGCCATCACAGTCCTGGGATTACAAGTCTATAACACAATAGCTGGCACTTTTTTTTTATTAACATGGATTCTGGGGATCAAACTCAAGCTCTACTGATTGCAAGGCAAGCACTTCACTCACCGAGCCATCAGTGCAGCTGCCTTTCTTGAGAAAGTGATACCAAATGTCAGTAACTGCGATCAATAGGTATACATAAAATTATGAAAACAGTAAAGATTAGGTAGTCAGGTCATGTAGGAGGTTCTTTGCTAAGAGTAAAATTTTTCTAATATAAAACAACACTGCAGGGGGTGGGATATAGAACAAAATCTGAACAGATACAGAAAATTGGGAGAGGTTTATGAGACAGAGAGATAATCCCTTAAGGTTAAGTTGGCTAAGATTTGGAAAGATATATTTATGCATTTTAAATGAACCTTAATATAGTGCATTAATGGAAAACCAGGCTTCTATTTTTTCTCTCTGTCTTGAAAATACATATTCTTCTACGTTTTTCTATATCCCCCCAAAATTACTAAGTATTTTATTTTAAATAAATCATACATAAGAAAAAGATTTCTTGTCTTTTGCTGCTTAGGAGAATCTCTTTCAGTATTATTTTTAAAGGGCAGTATGCATAGCAATATTCTCCCTTACCAGCTTCTCCTCTCTTTCTTTGCCACTTTGTTAGATGCCCAAGCATTGCTCTGCAGTACTCTGTGAGCCTATTTAATTGTGTGCAAACTTTTGACGTTATTTGTGGCTCTAGATCATTTGCCTTCCCAGAATTGAATCCTGAACAAAATGTTGTTTTAAAACTGCCTATGAGACTTCCCAGTGGACCCCTGGAAAATCTTGTGTTCTTTTTTTTTTCTCCCTGTTAACAATAAAGACACTCAAATCATTAGGTTTATGCAATAGGTTCAGTTGGATGGAGGACATTATTACATAAGAAGAGACAGGCAACTTCCCAGCTGCGTGTGAGCATGTGACCGATGACTGATAAAGGTAGATGAGCCCCAAGAAATTTGTCAGCATCACCACATATGTCCCATTAGAGTGTCAATCATAATTCTGCTTATCTTAAAATATATGACATTGAAACAAGTTAAATTCCCCATCAATTATCTGATTTTAATAAATTCTCATTCTATCTATAGCTGCAGTTATTTTAAATATCACGTTATCTGCAGGTAGTTATGTGTATGCCTTCCTCAAGTCCCTGGCAATCTCTCCTAGCTAAAATGATTCATTTCCAGTTAAAGAGACAGTCTTAAAGATCTGCTCCTAAAAGCAAAGCTTCTGCTTTGTATGATCTGAAGCTATATAAATAGAACCACACAAAGCAACTCCATTGCTTTCTTTTCCCATAAACATTCCCCCTAAATATTTATGTTGCTTTATGTATCTTAAATTTCTTCTCTTCGGTGCTGTCAGTAATAATGCTATCTTTTACTTAGGAAACACCTTTTTTTCCCAACTGTCATTGGGGGACCAGTCTGAGTGGGGTTCACGTGTTCCAGGGTAGGGGTATGTGGATTAGAAAAAATAGGTAGGAGAACCAGAGATACAAAAGAAATACAGAACTGGGAGGCCAAACTAGTGAATACTGACTATGTCAACATTTATTTTCCAATCCTAAAAGGGGGAATAATGCAAAAGACTGCTTTAACATAACATGAAGGACAAGCAGAACAATTGCTCGCTTCAGTATTTGAAATATCAAGCAACTGTATTCTTTAGTAAGGTATTCTGCTATTTAGACAGGACATGTAACAACCACATCATAGTCCAGGTATTCTGTAGGCAGCCACTCCCTGGGTCAAATCTCGTATCGTATCCTTGAAGAAGCAGGAATAGGCTTGAATTCTCTGACCTTAGTTCTGGGTGAAACGGATCCACCTCTGTGGGCCATCTCAATACCCAAACACCAAGAAACCCCACCATAGGTCAAGATATCCTGTTTGTGGTCCTCCTTAAGTCAGACCTCTTGTCAATAACTTTTAAAGAGCAAGAGGTAGGCTTAAGCTCTCTAAGCCCCAGTCAACATGGGCAGACCCACTTCTGTGGAGCCCCACAAACTGTATCTTACAAAAAATCTTTATACTGTTTTTGATGAGCTGGAGTTTATGATCACTTTGCTTTTTCTTGGTTTGCTTTCTTCATGAGATCTATTGTTGAAGAGATCTTTCCCCTGAAGAAATAAATCAACTCCTCTACGTATGTCCTTAGAATTCACCTTTATATTATTCACAGGGCAATCTTTGTTTACTAGTTGAGTTTTGAAGACAATGTGACATGATAAAAGTTCTTCCCGTGGCATATTATTTAAATTTCTCAATTTTCTTTTGCATGATTTCTTTCAGGATATAGGTTGTTTCATATCCCTCAAAAATTATTTCTAAGCTTGCAAGTCTGATGACCTGGGATTGGTCCCTGAGACACATGCTGTAATGAACTGGTTTCTGAGAAGTTGTTCTCTGATCTAAACATGTGTGCTGTGTCACACTGACAGACGCATGCACACAAAGAAAAATAAAAGTGCAATGAATGATTTATACAGTGTCCTTACAAAACTTTGGCACATTTGGTAAGGTATATTCCTGGACACTCTTTTACACTATTAAAATTATCTTTTTGTATGTATATCACACACATACATACATGTCATATATGTATACAGATACATATCACATGTATGTTTACAATGTTCAGGATGTAATGCCACTTAATTTTATATTTTACCAACAGCTAAACTTTAAAGCATATATTAATTTATTTTTGGGTAGAGAATAATAGCAACTTTAAATAGTGACAGCTTCATTATATTCTATAAATGATTTGTTGTTAATTTAGTTTTGTTGATTTAATGCTCTGATTATAACCAAGCAAAATGTTTAACTGACATGATCATAGAGGGATGCTTTCTTTTGAAGGGAACATGAAAGAAATGTTTTTTATTGTTGTTGCTACTGCTTTTTTTTTTTTAGGGAAGGGGATGAGGGAACACAGACTGCCATTAATCAGGTTAAATAACTAATTCTATTTCTAATTTTCCAAGAATTTTTTTCCTTTGAATGTTGAAGATAGTGAATTTTATCGGTTATGGAGATCATTGTTGTTGTGGCTATAAAATTCATTAATGTGATGAATTATTTTAATTTATTTTCTAATGTTAACAATCTGTGCTTTCCTGGGGTAAACCAGATAGTCAGTCTGCATTTGCTCTATTTCATGTTGCTGGAGTCAGTCATGCAATATTGTATTGAGAACTTTTCTAATAGTATCCGGATTGTGTTTTAACATGACTATTTAATAGCCTCATAAGTAAAACTGAAATTTGTTTATCTCCACCAATTCCCTTTAAAATAGGATTATTCATTTCTCTTTAAAAGTTATTTCTCATTTTGAGATTATCATATAAATTCATCATTCCCTTTTCTCTCTTCAAGCCCTCATATGTATCCCTCTTTGCTCTTTTTTCAATTCATGATCTCTTTTTATTAGCTGTGATTGCGTTCTTATATGTCCGTCCATCTATCTATCTATCTATCTATCTATCTATCTATCTATCTATCTATCTATCTATCCATCCATCTCTACCTACCTACCTACACACACACACACACACACACACACACACACACACACACAAATTCCTGCTCAGTCAGTATAATGTTACTTAAATCTATTTTTTCAGAGCTTCTCAATGGTATTGGATAGCCAATTGGTGTGCTCTTCCCTGGGGAAGATTATTTCTCTCATTCTCAGCATTCCTTAGTTGCCTATAGATTGTGTGTGTGTGTGTGTGTGTGTGTGTGTGTGTAGGGTTGAGGCATTGTGACCTTTCCTCTATCCACTTTGGCATGTCTACTGTTGACATTGTTCAGTTCATGCTTAGGCAGTCATGACAGTGAGACTTCAGAGGTATAGTTTCTGACTTAACTAGAAGACACAGTCTCACAACATCTTCCTTTGTCACCTGGCTTTTGCAATCCTTCTGACCCTTCTTTTGCAATGCTCCCTGAGACTTAGGTGTAGGGGTTGTTTTGTAGATGTATTCATTTGGACTGAGCTCCACAACTCTGTATTTTTATGGGTTGAGGTTTTCTGGAATGGTCCCTGTCTGCTGCAAAGAGAAGTTGCCTGGAAAAGTGTGTATAAAAACATATATTTAGACTGTAGTTAGGGATTATATGGTTATGCTTCCTTAGAAATGTTATGGTCGAAGGTTCTTCTCCAAGATCCATAACTTCAGGAGGCAAGGCATTATTTCCTTCTTGTTGAAAGAGTCTTAAGTCCAATTAGAGATCTGTGCACTACTGCCCAGTGTATGAATGTTGCTACTGCCCCATCATTGTTATCATCCCACGCTGGTTGTTGGGGGTCATAGGCTCCATAACTTGGCAGGACTGTTGGTTGCCTCCTTCTTAAAAGGCCTTCTTGAATACTGGAAAGAAGTATCCAATAATCTAATATATAACTTCGTTTATATCACAGCTGCATTCCTCATGATGCCTTCCTCTCAGTCTATTTACATTACTAGAACATTCTGTGTTTTTAAAGTGTTTGTTGTTGCTACTGTTGTAGATCTAGAGTTAGCCATGAAAGTAAGTTGAACTCTGCTAGGGTAATGGTGAATTTGTTTATTTCTCTTGTACCTGTTTCATTTTTTTATGGTACATTGTCGAAAAAGAAACTTTGGGTGGTTTATAATTTTCTGCTTAGAGGGTTTTATCTTACAGCATTGGATGTAAACTGACTAAAGGCAGGAGGCTATTTTTTCTCTTGTATTTACTTATGTATCATGCTGCATTAAATGATGCTACTGGTGTGATCACATACTGTGTCTTCCCCAAATGGCCTGAATGACAGAGTGATCAAACAACTGTTGAAAGCTGCAGATCAATCACTTCATCCTCTAGAGGACAATTCACACCCTGTGTTAACCTTCTAGTGTGTGGTGTTGTGTGACAAATATATGCCCTTGAAAAACAAGAGCTAGAAAGAGGAGCATCCTTATGCTCATAGTTCGGACACCTGGCTCATGGAACAGGGCAGGAATTCCAGAGATAAACCTGAATAGACACCAGAAACAACAAAGCCTTGGCAAGAGCACCAAAATGGTAAGCAAGGAAACGATAGTGCATTTAGTAAATAGTGTCAGGATAATTAAATTTCCACATGAAAAGAAAAATAAATCTTTATTGTACACTTGCACAAAAACTGGCTCTATGTTATATGGTCCTGGGTTGTCAGGCCTGATCCTAGAAATCGCCTTGAAGAGAGCCCAGGGGAAATGCACCTGGTTGGACCTGGTAATGAATTTTTTAGATATTGCAATGGCCATTCAGACCACAAAAGCAAAAGACAGCATTGCATCATTATTATTCTTCACAGCAAAAGAGAAAATTCACAAAAGGACATAGTAGCCTATGGGTTAAAGAGACATTTACAGATGATTTCTCTGCCAGGAGGTTATGTTGAACTTCACCACTCAGTAGTAGGTAAGCAAACAGCAGTTAAATATAGGTAAAAGGCTTAAATAGACATTTCTTCAAAGAATATATACAAATGGAAGACACATATGAGAAAAAGTTCTTGTTGTGGCTGGAGTCTGAGATATCCCTCCCCAGAAGACTTAGGGGTTGAAGGTCCTATCCTCAGCTGGAGGGGTCACTTAGCAGTTACAGGACCAGGAGGGCTCTGGTTACAACAGTTGGCTAACTGTGATGATTTCGGGGGTGAATATTAGGAGGTGAGGCCAAATTGGAGGGGAAGGGCCACTAGAGATGTGACTTTAGAGGGTTTATCCTGTCCTTGGACCATTTTATATGTACATCAATAAATAATTAAATGTTGCCCAGACTTGAAAAGGTGGCACTTCTATGACCTTGAATGGATGAGCTTGAAGGGCTTTATGCTTGGGGAAATAAAACAGAGAAAGAAAAATATTACATGCTCACACCTACTCATGGAACTTTTAAAAAGTCAAATATGCGGAGACAGAGAATAATTAAAATAGCAGCAGGGGAGAGTAGGGGAGGAAATGGAAAATCTAGTTTAAAAGATGCAAAATAGCTGACCGATAGCATGAGAAGGCTGGTAGCTAGCATGTAGTATGAAGACTATGAGTAATAAAAATACACACCTTAAAGCAGATGACTACATGGTACCAACTCTTGCCCAAACGCAAAGGACATAACTTGAAGTGATGGGCCTGTTAATTCATCTCACTGTAGTTACCATTTTTCCTGTTTCTAGGGACCCTACCATATGGTCTTTCATACTTTAAACACACATTGTAATGGTAGCTGAAAACAATGACAAATGGATGACTCCGTATGTCATCAAGCTCAGTGTTCTACTTGGGGGGAAATGTGGTCTTTCCTTCTATATAATTCTAAGCTTTTATGTTTTAAAGCATCATATTTCCCAAAGTAAGACATCTTACTGGGAAAATGAGGAAGATGTTCATTGACTTTAAGTTGTGTTCCCTGCTCTGCTTCTTGGAAGTCTTGCTACAAGAGATCAGACAATAAAAAGGATTTACCTTCCTAGTGGGGAAGATTAACCCTGATAAACCAGAGAAAGTAAGTTGATTCTACAAAGCATTAGTAGTGAGGATATAGAAGGCACACAGCAACCCACTGGGGCATCTCTTGACAGTTCTTTGCCAAGTTATAAATAAATTTATATATTATTTTTATTGCATATGCATGGTGTGTTGTGTGTGTCTGAAAATATGCACGCACACATGTATGCATATTCTACAACCACAAGTGTGATGATCAGAGGAAAACTATGTGGAGTTAATTTTCTTTTAAATGTTCTGGGGCTACAACTCAGGTTATCAGCTTTCTATGATAAACACCTTTACCTGCTGAGCAAACTTGCTGGCTGTTTGCCAAAGAATGAATATATATATATATTTTCCATACTGCACTGCTCTCTGGAGAAACAGCATGTCAATTTCCCACATATTTCAGGTTTATTTCATTCCAGACATGTGTCTCAACATCAGTGTTTGCAGACTAGAATGCAGGTTGTAGCATCAGCGTTAATGGTGCTTTGCCATTCATGACTGATGTTGGCAAGAAAATGAACCACACTTCCTATAGCCCTCTACTTAGAAATACAGGGAAATTTGGGGCACCAGGTTATACCAATAGTGTATGAATTTTATTTTCTTTCTAGAATTGTTTGATTACATCCACAGCTAGCTAAATGTGGTCATATGGATGTATGCATACTTTCACATTAGCCACACTATTGAAAAATTACATTTTATATGCCAAAAATAAGCATGAGTAGTAATTAAAATTCTTAGGAGAAAGAGAGCCAATAGTATATGTGTATGTGTATGCATGTGCATATGTATATGAACTATGCATATATGGGTGCTGCTAGTACTTGTCTCAGAATCCAAAACCTAAAGAGTCTTGAGTCTTATGCTCAAGGGCTAAGAAGGTTTTTCCGAGTCCAAGAGAAAAGTGACATTCACCCTCCCTTCACCTTTTTATTCTATGAGGGCCTCCAGTTAATTGGATGGTGCCTGCACACAGAGGGGACACCTCTTCTTTATTCATTCTAGTCTCTCTAGGAACTCTCCCCTGATGGCTCCCCAGAAGTTGTGTTTTACCAGATGTTAAAGAGTTCTCAGTTCTGTTAAAGTGTTATTTAAAATTTACAATGACATCAACTTTATGCCATGACCAATACACGTAGTCACACAGTTGAATAAAATTTAAATAATAAAATTTTATTTAATAAAACAAAATTTAAAGGAAAGTGAAATTTAGCTCCTCCAGTGAAACTTATTGCAATATATTCTGATATCCTGAAGCAAAGTTTTGCTCTTTTACTGAGTCTCTTTACTTAAAAAGGAAGAGTTAAAATGTGTGAGCAGAGTGGCTAGAAATTATCAAGAGTGTCTCAGAGTATCTAAATGAGAACTTCTTGATTTCCCATAGATACTAAATAATGCCTTAAATAGAATGGTTGAATGTGTTTGAAACTGTTGGGCATTAACATCCTCCAAACTGAAACCTTCTTTCCTGGAGGGATGATCATAAAACCCAGAAAGGTAATAAAACTTACAAGACCCAGAGGACTCACAAACCCAAGGAGGTCAGAAAGTTACCAGGCTCTGTAGATCTCTCCTCAAGGTTATATCAGATGTAAACAGTTCCTTTGGGGGAGAGGACTCTTCAGTAGAGCTGCCTACAGGTTGAACAGGAACACCCAGAGACACATCCTTTAAGAGTTTTCAAAAACTAACCCCGCCTATATTTTATATCAATTTAATTAAATGTAAATCATTTTTCTTTATAAAATCATGATTAAATTATGTCAAACTAAAAGCATATGAAGAATAATAAAGTTTATGTACTGATAAGGATTTTACAAAAAAGAATTAACATCCATCCTGAAAGATGCTTTTTTTAGTTATATAACCGTTTGTGATTCATCCATGTTTCTTTAGACAAACTATCATGTATGCTCCTGTCAGTCACTTCCATAAGCTCACAGGTTCACTGAGCTAGATTTAAGTGGAATCATTTCTTCTGTTTGTTGTTAGTTATCTGGGTGAACAGACCCTTGTTCACATGGCTCCCTCCTAAAAGTCATGTAACAGCAAACTCAAACCCAATTTTGATGGTAGATAGTGGTTAACTAGAAAAGTAAGGAAGGTACATATGATGCAATTTGTTTACATTTTATTATATATATGCATATACATAACACACATATGTTATTTGAAAATTTTGTGCAACATGTTTTGATCATACATAACACACACACACACACACACACACACCAAGTTCTCCCAGATCTATCCCCCATCCTTATTTACCCACTTTGTGTGCATTTTTAAAAAAATACACATCAGTTCCAGTTCGTGATACCTATACATTCTTGGATGTGTGGCTTTCCATGAAAATTTTGTCTTCTCACTAGGGGCTACATTTGTAGAGAGAATTATCTCTTCTTCCCGCACTGGCTAAACTGATCAATGGGTTCTTATCTAGGGGCGGAACTTCATGACTGCCTCCCAGATCTTTGCTGGGGTTTGTTCTGGTTTGACATTCTCAGGTCTTGTCTGTGCTGTTATCACCACCATGACTGCATGTGTGCAGCTGCACTGCTATGTCCATAAGACCCTACTTTAGTAGTCATACACTGCCTCTTGCTCTGACAGTCTTCCTACTCTGTCTTGTGCAATGATCCCTAGGCCATGGGATGAAGAGGTGTGGTCCAGATTTTACATTTAGGGCTGAAAATGTCACAGGTTTTTATTCCCTGAACCTTGACCACTTGTGATTCTCTGTGTTAATCACTACATATTCCAAAAAGAAACTTCTCTGAGAAAGGTTTAAGTATATATTGATCTATGGGAGTAAAAATAAGCCATTAGGAGTCAAATTATTGCCATGTCCAGTTAGCAGAATAATATCAGGAGCTTCTCTCCTAGGGCCTAGGTCCTAGTACTTTTTAGCCATAGTTTCTTAGCCTGATAAGCCACATACTGAATACCATAGCCTAACAAATAAAGCAATAGTGCCAGGAATGAGTCATTTCTTTTGAAGTTATTGGACAGTGAGATCATCTAGATACCAAAACCTTACATGCTAT
The DNA here is from genome assembly GCA_001685075.1 of Bramus lutescens. Lineage (NCBI taxonomy): Eukaryota > Metazoa > Chordata > Mammalia > Rodentia > Cricetidae > Bramus > Bramus lutescens. The sequence goes on along the minus strand of LOEQ01001102.1, from coordinate 177,008 downwards.
TGATGATGTTATTGATTACCCTCCAAAATGGATTGCTGGAGATACCGTGGAGAAACAGAGCTGGTACTGACCCAGAAGGGGCATCCCTACCAGCTAAATTTCATAGTTGTGGGAAGTACTCTTCTCACTACAGGAGGAGAAAAGCAATCATGAGCCTCACACAGCTATGAACCTTGCAAGCTGCAGTAATGATTGGTTTGGAAAGACAATGGCCACTGGTGCAATTGTGGCAAGGACATTATGGGAGTTGTAATCCACCTTCCAATGTCATTTAAGTCATTCTTCAGAAGATGAAATATATATCTAATAGGTATAGTGATTTTTATTTTATTTAGACTATACTATCATAGTCATATTTTATGAAAAAGGTATATAGATTTTAATTCATAATTTTATTTATAGCATTCTGTTTGCCTTTGTCTTCATTCAGTGTATCTCTACCTGATGTTATGGAGTAAATATGTTTTTAACATCTGCCTACGGTTTGTGAATTCCATATGATTGTGAGGAGGTGATAGGACCATATGGGAGGCAGAGGCAGGCAGATGTCTGTGAGTTCGAGGCCAGCCTGTTCTATGAGAGCTAGTTCTCGGACAGGCTCCACAGCTACAGAGAAAGCCTGCCTCAAAAAACAAAACAAAGAAACACTCTCCCCAAAGTGAATCTGTAAATCTGGTGGAAGGTAATTAGATCATGGGTCATCTACCAAGATTAATGACAGTCTTGAGAAACTATACTCTTTCCTGCTAGAATCAGTTGATGAAAGGGACAAGAAAATACTCTACGCATGACTGTCAAACACATTCCCTATTTGTGAGACATCATTTGCCACGAGGTCTTCACAAGACCTGACTAGAAGCTGAGGTCATTCTCTTACATTTCAAAACTGTGAACTAAATAAACAATTCTATTTATAAGTTACCAAGTGTCATGCATTTTGTTCTAGTTACACGATACGGACTAACACAGGAGACTAGTACTGAGATGTGGGGTTTCTGGGCTTTAAAACTAGATAATGAGCAGCAGATGAGAGTTTGTGGAAATGGGATAGTAAAAATTCCTGTGGAAAACATTATGAATTACTTTGGTGAAATCTTGGAGAAGAGGGAGACTATGACCCCTTAGAGATAGGTTAAGTGGTATTGAGATGCCAAAAGAAATAGAGATGGTATTAAGGTTTCTGTGGCTGTGAAGAGACACCATGAGCAAAGCAACTCTTAGAAAGAAAACATTTAATTGGGGATGGGTTACAGTTCAGTGGCTTAGTCCATTATCAACATGGTGGGGAGCATGCCATCATGTAGGGAGACGTGGTGCTATAGAAGGAGGTGAGAGTTCTAATCTGGATTGGCAGGCAGCAGGAAGAGAGAATAACACCGGGCCTGGCTTGAGCATCTGAAACCTCAAAGTCCACCCTCCAGTGACACACTTCCTCCAACAAGGCCACACCTATTCCAAAAGACCACATGTCCTAATAGTGCCCCTCTCTATTGGCCTATGGGGATCATTTTGATTCAAACTACCATAGATGTTAAAGGGTGTGCCACTGAAGTTGTAGATGGAAAGAGGAATGGAGAGGTGATGATGTAAGGTTTTGTGAAAAGTGAGACTTTCGAGTGATAGGCAAGCTTATCTGCTTAAGGGGATTTCTGAACAGTAGGGCTTTCAGGATCATTTATGCTCAGGTTCAGAGCAAAGAGCCAGGTGGCAGGCAGGACTTATAATGAAAAGTCATCAGAGGAGACAAGCCCTAAACATTGTTAAGTCTGGTCAAGTAACTAAGGAAGAGAAAGCATGGAAGGAGGCTGCCTACTTAGTACTTGCCAAAGAGATTGGCATGGGTCAAATGAAGTCAGGTGCTGAGCCTGAGGACACTGGCAAAGAAGGGCAGTGGGTCTGCAGGCCTGTCATTGGCAGTACAGGACCAGAAGCCCTGGAGGGTGAACCATTACAGGAAATGAATATATTACTCTCATTAATTCTTGCAAGTCAGCACAACCTTAGGATTCAGCTCCCTGCTTTAGAGTCATGCTCTTCACTCTGACTCCAGGCAGGTTCATTGTGCACAATGCATACATCTGCTTTGCAGGGAGAAGTCTGTGGTCTGAACTCTAAAGCCAGGAAAGGAAGATGGGTTCTGGAAGTGTGGGGGGTTGAAAAGAATACATGGTAGGAATCAGAGGTAGATGACATATTTGCTTTTAGGCAGGCAGAGACACTGGCACATGACTAGGCACACATAGAGACTAGCACACAGACCTATAGGAAAACAAAAAAAAAGCAGTCAGGTGCAGGTAAAGTTACAGGTCTCTGACATGAGGGCCATATATATCTAAAACCCCCACACAAGTGGCATTCTGCTATAAGTAACTTTTTAAAGACTATATGCTTGATTCCATAACTCTTTATTTTGGGGATCCTTGGACATCTGGCATAAGAAATTTTGTTCTGACTTATAGCTTCCAACCACAGATGTCTAGTATTATCCGTCATTGCCCATCATGGATATCCATATCAACACAATGTTGTATAAACATGAATCGGTCCTTATGGCCTTCTGTTCCATATAAGCAGACACCACACCTTGCTCCCACACATGGGACACTAATTCTGGAAGCATGTAGAAGGCATGATCAGTGGAATAAATCAGACTTCCATTGATATTTTAGTAGAAAATATCGACGTTCAGGCAGTAGCCTGTCATGGGGGGAAAGAGCACAATTTTATTATACATATATTATACATGTAATATTAATATATAATATAGTACATATAACATTGTATATTATATAATTAGATTGTAGACTCACAGCAGAATCACTTTACCTTGAGTCTCAATGGGACTTGAGACTTGAATGATGATAAAATGAATGTATGACTTTGAGACTATTGATCAAGGGATTGAATTTTGAATCATGGTCAAAGCAAAGAAGAACACCATGGCTTGGAATATGTTCTCCAATGTTTTGTGTGCTGGGAGCTGGGTATTTACAGTGGGAATATCAAAATGGGGAAACAATTAAGTGATATAGACCGGAAGAGGGTGCTTAGAGTATGGGAGCATCACTTTTGGAAGGAACTGAAATAGGTCTCATGGGACTTGGCTCATTTCCTTCAGTATGAATTGCTATAAAGGATCCTGATACAGGTCTTGAATTTCTCTTCTGTATGTGTTGCCCTTGTGCACCCTTGTGCATCCTGAGATGTCATCATAACAAGTATGATACCAAAACTATAAGCTTTTAGTAGTAAGATTTTTATATAACATTCCGTTTTTATTACTCGCACAAAGAAATGTACACCAAGCTAAGAAATAAAAGCAAATGGTGTGAAATTAAGTCGAGTTAATACAAAGTCAAAACAAAAAAAATTTGAATAAGGGAAAAGTTTATTTGCTTCAAAAATAAATATTTGGATTAGTGACCAGGTGCCAATTTGTTGAATCCATAATCTTTGGGTACCAGACTCACAGTGTTGTCTGTTTTGCTGTCCTCGACATGGTTTGCATCTCATGATCAAGGACTTTAGTGCCATTCCTGGTGCCTCAATCACAAATAGAAAGAAACATCACAAAAGATAGGAAAAAAAGATCTGTTTTCTTCAGGGATTCTTTGCAGAGGTTGATTAAAACCCTTTTTATTCCCCGCAGGAAGGAATAATTTATTAGTTGCTTTCCCTTCTTGCTGTAAAGAAACCTCGACAAGGTTTTAATTATTCTACAGGTTTTCAGTTCACAATACACAAATGAAAGAATGGATATTGGGGACAAATAGCATTTTAAGATTAAACCATACAGATCCCTCAGGATTATTGGTTGCAATGCTGCGGATAACTGCAATTTCGTGGCTTGAAATAAACATATTTGCTGAACATGGTGGTCCACACCTGTAATGCCAGACTAGGAAGGCAGCATTTGAGGGAAGCTTGGGCTTCATGGTAAGATGTGGTGTAAGAGCAAAGAAAACAAAATAAAGCTGGAACAGAAACAATGCAAAACAAACCAGAAGCTTATTGCGTAATAGTTCATCAAGTCCAAAACCCGAATGGAGTTTCAGTGAGCCAATTTTTTGTTTTGTTTTTGCCAAAAGCCATTGAATGGAGTCTGTTTTATTTCCTTCTCTAGCTCAAAGAAGTTAGCCACAATCCCTAGCTCAGACTGTCATCCATCCTGAAGTTACCCACAATCCTTAGCTCAGATGTCAGCCCATCCTGTCATCACATGATATGATCTCACTAAAGTTGTCAAATCTTGTTTCTTACTTTGCTTCCATCCTAACGTCCCTTACTTCATTTCTGTCCCAGAATCTCTTGCCCCTTTCTTTGTGCCTTGTGTATAATTAAAGATGTTTGGGTATTTCAAGATCCTTACTCTTACTTACACACACACACACACACACACACACACCAGGAACATTTCATAGTCTCTTGAGGATAGGAAGTGGAAGGTATCTTTGGGAGAAATCAACCCTACATGGCATAAACATGTAGTAACCAAACTTCATAGAAAGTACTAAATGATGTTGTATAGCATCATATAGTACAGTTTCATTTCATTTTGAAATTTGCATGTATATACATGTGTGTATGGGTATGTGTACACGCACATGTGATTGTTTGTATGTAGAGGCCAGGAACAGTATGTGGGTGTCTTAGTCACTCTCCAACTTATCTGTTGCGGCAGGATCTCTCACTAAACTTGGAGCTCATTCATTAGTTGACTCCCAGTGATACCCACGGATCTACCTGTTTCGGGGATACGCTTCTCTCCAGCATTGCGTTTTCAGCCACGCTTGCTGTGTTCAACTTTACACACGACTGATAGACATCTGAACTTAGGCCTCCATCCCTTCATGGCAAACACTTGACTAATGAAGCTGCCTTTCCAATCCTGATTTTTTGTTTTCTGAGCTAGGTAAACACACACATGTGATCACAATTTAAAACTCAAACTGAAGTTCAGAGCTGAAAGTTGTTTTCCATGTGACAGAGCCCTTAGTGAGGTTGGCCTTGGAGTCTACAGCCTTCCTTACAGAGCTTGCTGCCTAGATGGCACTTCAGTCTTGAAGTTGCCATCATTTGAGTCAGATCTTATTTTTCCCTCATAATTTTACCCCACTGTGCTCCCTAATATTTATAATGGGAAATTGTAGTCTCAGTCTCTCTGTCTTTTCTTAAAAAAAAAAAAATCTCGCGTGACGTCCATTGAAGGGCCTCACATTTGCTCCCTAAACACTTTAAAACTTAGCTCTTTCCCCAGCCCTCTTTTTATTTCGAGTCAGGATCTCAGTTGCTCAGGCTAGCCTTCAGCTTCTGCAGGAGCCTAGTCAGCCACTGAACTTGCTTCTCTTCTCTCTCAACCTCCTGACTATCCAGGCTTATAGCCTGTGTCACCGGGCTTAGCTTTATTATTACTTTTTTAATTTTTAATTTTTTTAACATTTACTAATCATCTTGTTTCCCCATAGACAAATTACCTAAAGACAGTTATGTACCTTAACCTGCTCAGATCTTTAGACTAATTTATGCATCAGTGAAGACATTTATAGATGTGATTTAAGAGCATCATCTACTGATTTTCAGAAAAAGTATCTTAAATAACACCAGAGGTCGGATGCATTTAGATGGCAGGTTCGTAGATGCAGAGTTGAGGCTTCAGTGCAGAAGAGATACAACCAGTGCATCTCAACTGCAGTGTGTGCAGGAAGGGCCAGGCTGCCCTTTAGACTTCTGACTTCATTTGCCAGCTCCCAGAATTATTTTCTTTATAGTCCATCCTTTAACATATCTCTCTCACTGGCTCTATTTTTCTTATTGAACTCTGATATCTCTGATGATGTCACTTAATAAGAAAATCATATTTGGGGTACTGCTTAGTGGTATACATTGTAATTGAATTGCACAGATGTATACAACACTGACTGACTATAGACATCCCCCCAAAGCTAAACTTTTTTGACAAGCTCTTAAAAATTGTAAACTTATTTCTCTAATCAGAGTGGATGTTAGGACTCTATTTGTATTGACTATGAGTCGGTGTTTCAAGTCCAAAGGCAACAGTTTTACTTTCTACGTAGCTATCTCGACTGCAGGGTTATGGCCAGTGCAGCACCGCATGCAGGGCACTTATC
>LOEQ01001102.1:153099-170774 GCA_001685075.1 Bramus lutescens | reverse complement strand
TGCGGGAGCTGGGCTGGACGAAAAGCAGGGCCCGCTCCCCCCGTTTTACTACACTTATCCATCCATCTGGCAAACAGGTCTTTATTGTCTATGTTCTAAATGCATGAAACTGCCACAGACAGTAAGAACTTCTACTCCATCAGAGCCTGTAGCTGCCGGAAGAGAGAAATAAACACACAGCTATTTTCCTCATTTTCTTTTCCCCTGAGGGAGCTAGTGAGAGTCAATATTTCTTGATGAGTACAGGCTTCCCCTTTCTTAAAACTTCTATTTGAAGACCAAAAAAAAAAGCCTCCCACCTAAAATTTATTGTTCTCTTCTGATGGTAGGGATGCAAACAGTGCTAAAAGCCACTTTCCTCTTTCCATGTCAACTAAGAAGAAATGCTCTGTCTTAGCCCAGGAGTGGGAGGTCAAAGGAAGATGACAACACTCTAGGCAGGTCAGGAAATATTTGAGATGCCAGGCTGAGGCCACTAACAGCAAGTTACTGCTTGTTTGGTCCTGTGATGCTGAAATGCAATAAATTCTAATTATACCTCAAGTACGATGTGGGTGATGCTCACAAATCTTGCCAGAAATGTGAGCCACAGGATTGACATGGTGCATTGACTTTTCACTCTGTTTCTGATGGAGCAGAGAGACATTAGCATCAAGAATCCTGTCCTTGAGTGAGTAGTCTCTTGGTTTCCTGTCTGCCTCACCACAGCCACTCCCTGGCCTCTAGCCTCTGCTTTACTTGTTTTGGAGCTCAGGATTCATTTTCTTAAAACCAATACAATGCCCTTGGAATGACTCTGTGCCTCTGACGATTTTATCTTGTAAACTGTTTTATTTCTATATGGCTTCCCATCTTTGACTGAGTTAAAAATTCATGATTTCTGTATGAAAGGCAATAGATATTCAGAGAAATCAACTTCTTCATCAAATGACCCTTTGAACAGAGGAAGGCTCCTGAGAAAGAGGAACTTGATTTAGAAAGAATTTCTCCACAAGATTTTCAATTAGGTTTCTTTCCATCATCATTTTTTCTTTAATCTTTACTGAGTGACTCAGAATTAGACTATTTTCAACATACATAATTGCCATGTTATCTGTGAAAATTTGCAATAAAAATCAGCAAAAATGTTCTTGCTCCAAAAATGGCATCATTGAGTAGCTTTTCATACTGTATTTCTTACAAAGCTGAAGTTCATAAAAGTTGTTCCAGTCTTTCAAAAATTTCACTTGTTGCTCTTGTGGACCTGGGAGTCAGCCTTTCCTTTGCTAATGGTTGAAACTGGCATAGTCATCCCTCTTCATCCTTAGTACAAGAGGAAGAAATTTGAGCCCAATACTTACATGAACTGAATTATTCACTACATTGATGAGCCATGCTAAAGAGAGACAAAAGGTAGAAGCCAGCATCAGCTATCAGCTGACAGATTTCCACTCAGAAAACTAAAACAGAGAAATCTAAATGGACTTTTGTTTAAGTGAATCACTGGCAGACCCGCTGAGGCATTTAGTTTTGGTCCAGGAGATACTTTCAATAAAACAAACATCTTTTTAAAAACTTTCTCTTTATTAGTAAAATGAAAAGAGAAGTGGACCATCTCTGTTCCAGTGTTAATCTTTAATGCTCGTCTACAAGAAGTAGCCTTCCTCCTCTGGGGAAGGAATGGAGGGTTACCTTCCAAGTGCTTGCTTATAGGATCTCTCTGGATACACAGAGGAAACACCAAGGGGAAAGTTCTCATGAGTAACTGGTGATGGACTCAGGAGATTCTGTCAAACTGACAATCCTGGGTGAAGAAAGTGGACCCAAGACCAGGGCAGCGTTTCAAACACACAGTCATAAAAATGGCCATCACCCCAGGTGCAGATGGAGGTGTGACTTCAGACCTTTCACAGTTTGTAGTCTGAAAGGAAGCAGATTTCTAACAAGACAATGCATGAAGTCAAGAATAGTTGGTCAAATTTTCAATTGTCAAAGTAATTCATGCTTATGATAGAAAAAAATGTAACTCATATTTCCTAGTAATAGCCCCTGTCAATCATTTCTGCTGAATCTTGCCACTCATTTTCTCTGAACCCATATCACAGTATCCACAAGCCTTTTCCTTGAACTATTACGTAAATATGTGATTTTCTATGAATTATGCTTTTCAAATGGCAATATATCTGAACCATCTTTGTGTGTGAGTATGTTTTGTTTTTCCATCTTTTCAAAAACCTTTATTATAACCCACTTTTCATCATTCATGAGTATCTTACCAGCATCATTTGTAATAACTTCCATTTGTGTGAGCAAAATCTCAAGAGTATACATCTGAAAAGAAAAAAATACTCCAGTCTACAGAAACATAAGACATCTGTGATTAAAGAAATAAAAGTAAAATTGAGACATATTGATAAGTTTTATACTTGAAGGCAGAGAATTTAAAAAAAAAGCCTTAGACAGGAGGTATTATTTGAGACAGATTTTTGAAGAGTGAATAAAATGTTGTTATAAAAAAATGAGGAAGAGTCTCACCATGAGCAAAACCTCAAGGATAAATAACGGTAACAGCACTGACATACTGCTTGATAAGAGATCCTTGCTGAGACTCTGGGAGTGGAGGAAGATCAGTGAGCAGAGCCTGAGAAGACAAAATTAGAAAGAGAGATTTTAGAGGATTTAATTAAATGTGTAGTTTCTATTTAGACAGTTAAAGAAGTTAATTCTGGGCTTGAGAGTTTCCATTTTAAACTGGGGATGGACTAGTGGCTTTCAGCGGCACATGCCTGTCTGCCAGGGCATGGGAGGGAACGTATACACCCTTTCATTGTGGCACTGTGGTTGGTGGTGACTGCAACTTAGTGGCGCTGCTACCCAGTCTGTCTTGCTTTCTACCACAGAGACTTAACCGCTTCCCAAAGTGTCAATACTGCCAAGACTATGAAATGAGGAGCAAACTTATTAAATTTTGTATACCATCCATAAACAACCAAAACTTTAACATGAAAATATTTATATAACTATGTAAAATGAATCCAATAATTCATATAATTTGGTGTGCTATTTCATTTTACTTATTAATCACATGTGATTCATATTTCTTTCCCCCATATGTGGTTAATATTTTATGGCATGATTAAATATTAACTATATTATTTAGAGTGAGGAAACATTTCAGGACTGATGAAATCTCAGTTTAACTCTTTGAGAATTTGCTTCAACTTGGTTTGCCCGCTGCCATAGCTGGCACAGGATCTTTACAAGGCTTGTAGATGCAAATGATAACAATTACCCAGTAGTGGGCAACTCTGCCAATACAATAAGCTAGTCAAGCTAGATGGTGGTGGTGCACGCCTTTAATGCCAGCACTCAGGAGGCAGAGGCAGGTAAATCTCTGTGAGTTCAATACCAGCTTAGTCTACAAAACCTAGTTCCAGGACAGACTCCAAAGCTACAGAGAAACCCTGTCTCCAAAAAACCGAAACAAAAAACCAAACCAAACCAAAACAACAACAACAACAACAATAGACTCAAACCAAACCAAACTAACCAACCAAATATAAAAACAATAAGCCAGTCAAGCCAAATAAAAGTCCATGTTTTAATCTGAGCAAAACACTCTTGGGTGGGCCCAGGTTAAGAGAAGAGGCCACAAGAGGAAGTCTGTGGGCCAGAATGTAAATGTCCTCCCAGGGTGGAGTCACTGTTTGGTGGGCTTTCTTTGGACAGGGTCTGAAGGGGGCAGCTCCAGGGGCGATCCCTGACATTATCTATACCTGATACATTGTGATATTCATTTTCCAAACCCACTGGTAATCGCCTAGAGGTTGGTGTTGAAATTTGAGAAGTAAATTTCCATCTTTAGCAATATCAACTATTGACCCTTTTTTATCAGGAGGTGCTATAGTTTATTCTAATAATAAGCAACTTCTAAACCTAATAATATTGTAAGCTTAGAAGCTATTTTAACACATGGAAAGTCTTCCCGCTTTAAAAAATTGTAGATGAGAATTGTTTTTCAGCAGTAAAATTATACACATATTTCCAAATATCCCTTTTAAGTCACCTTAAACATAACCTGAGTTTGTTCAAACATGAATCATCTCACTTTACTCCCAATTCCTGATCTTTGCTTTGGGGTATAGATTTCATGTATTTATTCATTTTTTAATAACTATGGGCAGAACACTTCAGAAAGGGAAACCACATTTATAAAGCAATCATCTTTATAAGAGAAAAATATCATTTTTAAGCATTTTATATTTTTTTAAATTCCTAGCTATGAAATAGCCAATAAACTTCTGCTATTGCTAACAATACTTGTTGACAGAGGTTTCTGTTTTGCCCAATCCAGCAGCCAATCAGTCCCAAAGAAACACACAGAAGTCTATATTAATCATAAACTAGTTGACCTATTAGCTCAGGCTTCATATTAATTCTTTCTTACATTTTAAATTAGCCCATAATTCTTGTCTGTGTTAGCCATTTGACTTGGTACCTTTCTCAGTGAGGCATTCTCATCTTGCTTCTTCAGCATCCGGTAATGACAGCAGACTGACTCCTCTTCCAAGAATTCTCCTGTTCTGGTTGCCGCCCCGCCTCTACTTCCTGCCTGGCTGCTGGCCCATCAGCATTCTATTAAAATACAAGTGACAGGGTACAGACCATTATCCCACAGCAAATACTCTCAAATATCTCAGTACATAATGCTTTAAAAGATTCTGTTAGGTCATTTTAAAAGAAGAATGCCTACTGCAGAAATTCTTATGCTATCCATTGGTAAAATGTTTAAGGGTGCAGGGAGGTGTAGATGTACCAGAGACATCGACTTTTCTATCTGATCATGGGCAGCAGTGGGATATTGTTAAGGGAAATCCATGTTTAAAATGCTTGGTATTTCTAAATGTTTTTAGAAGAACATAAACAAATAGGAATTTGGATGTTTTCTTTTTTTTCGTCCACATGAATCTCTTTGTACCCTTTTTGGAGACTTCTGCAATAGAAAACTGAAGGTCATGTAAGGTTTTGGAGGTGGAGAGGTTTTATAATTTCAAAAGTGGCGGGAAGGGAGTCACACCACACAACAGGGCTCACGTAGGAGGTTTGTTGGAAAACGAGATAGAAGGATCAGAAAGGACAGAGAGGAGGGCAGAGACAGAGTTAGAGATTGGTCGCTGGAACAAGAATGATGGGAAGAGAGAGAGGGAGAGAGAGGGGGGAGAAAGAGAGAGAGGGGGGAGAAAGAAAGAGAGAGAGAGAGAGAGAGAGAGAGAGAGAGAGAGAGAGAGGAAAGACAGAGACAACAGAGACGGGACTCGGCAAATATGCACAGGAGGTGCTCTTGGTAGCCATAGCTGAGGATGTATCCCATCAGGACCCCAAGTGTAGGCCAGTACAGGTGCCTGAATACTATCACGAGGCATATGATTAGGCATTTTAAAGAGTTAACAGGAGTCCTTGTCTGTTTTCAAGGCCAGTTATAGTATGGCTATTATGAAAGACCGAGAAGAGTCAGACTATGGTAACAGCAATGCAGAGAAATTAAGCCATAAAATCAAGATAGGCACGTTTTTCAATTTGTCAGACTTCATGGATATTGACTCCAAAATTATGTAAGAGTTGGGGTTAAATTAATGAGAGGGACTGGACAAAAGATGGGAGGAGACAGGGCGGGAGAGTGAAAGAGGGGAGAGATGAATGAGGCACACACGAAGAAGGAGCTTAGAAGGAACTAGCACAAAAAGGACCCGTGCAAGCAGAATGAAGACTAGGGTTTCGCTGTGTTGAGGGAGAGAAGAGCTAGCTCTGGCACTCTTGAACAGTTTCCTCTTGGTTCCTATAATACCAAAGAGCTTTTCGAATTTCATCTGGACTTCAAATCAGACTTGTTGAAATAGTCTTTCCAAAGAGTACAGAAATCTTAGTCACAGAATGCCTGCCACTACATTCTAGCGTCCCTCTGCGGGCCATTGAGCGACATGACAGCCGATGATATCAATTAATATTGTGGAAGAGGGTCAAGTGACCTTCACGCAAGAAGGAACGTGTTTTACCGAAATAAGAAAGAGTTCGCATTTCTCTCGTCTGTGTTCTTCATAACCGAATGGTTGGATTTTAACTTCAACTTCCCCCACACTTTTGTCTCTAGGTAGGTGGTGAGTATCACAGTTTCATTCCACATATCAGGCACTGTGCATCGCCACTCCTTCACCACTCTGCTTCAGGGGTATTTCCTGAAACACGGCCTCTTCTAGGGTGTCCTACTCCTAGGAATACAATTTTTCAATAATACAGTTTTTAAGATGTTGTCTTGACCCAGTTTTGAGGCTGTGGGTAGAGGACAGTCAATTCTTCTGGAACAGCTAATCCAGACCATGCTTCCAAACTCCCCTCTTATTAAGAAAACCTTCAAAGCAACTCCCTTAATTGCCCAGGATCAGGCGGCAGTTAACCTAGTCATTAATAGTTGATTCCAGGTTTCTTTTGACTAAGTTTAAGGGAGAGCGGGAAACATAATTTCTGAGTGTTTCTGTGAGAAAATTTCCAGAAGAGTCTAGTGTTTGAATTGGCCAACTAAGAACATCTGCACTTACCAATGTGGGTGGCATCAACCAATTTGCTTCTCTCTAAAGCTGTTTTCAAAGGCAGAGAAAAGACCATTTCTTTTCTAACCCTGGGATAGGAAGTTGCCTTTGGACATTAGAACTCAGGCTTTTAGACAACAAGATTCACACCAGAAGGACCCCCCTCCCCTGCTCGAATTCCAGGTCTTTGTCATGATCCCTATAGTCACATCATCAGCTTACCATGTTCCTAGACTTTTTGACTAGAACTGAGTGATTTGCTGGTGAATTTTATGGCTAGCAGATAGCAGCTTATGAAGATGCTTGGTCTCTAGAAGTTCATAATCAATTGTCATATTAAATCCCTTATATATTTATCTCTGTCTATAGGATCTATTTGTTCTGTTTCTCTGAAAACTGCAATGCACAGGACTGCTCCAGGTCTGTAGAGACCACTAGAAGTATTACAATTAATCCAATCCTAGACCCGTTCAACCTGCCTCCTCTTTACATCCTGCAGAAAGCCTAGTGAAGATGCTTGTCGTTCCCCCTCCCCCCTTTTCTTTACCTTTTGGTCAACACTTGTCCTTATTTTCAGTTTCCCCCTCTCTTCTTTTGCCTTTTGGTTGAGACTGACCCTCCTCTAAGAGGCCTTTCTTTCTTTTAATGGGATACTGGGCTGTCTTTAGGGAAATGTGGCTATAACAATCCCAACTCTCTCCAGTTAGCATTACTGTATTGCATCTGGCCTTACTACACTTCCCTCACAATTTTATGCCTGAAGCATTTAGTTTGGGTATTCCCTGTGACAACGAGACACTTATAACACAGCAGTTTGTTCTACTGTTGAGTTGCACTTTATTCTACCAGTCAGTGAACTCTAGAAAGCAGAATGAGCTTTACCTCTCTAGCTCCAGTTCCTAGAATGGTTCTCTGCATATAAGTTCCCTATAAAAGTGATATAGGTCTTTGAAATATGACATTGATGAGGTGAATTGAGAAGGCTTTAGATATGAATGCCTAGAAAAAGTTACAAATTCCTCTACTGATGACACTGGGCATTGCTCTAGGTGATGTCATAGGAAAATATCAATTTAGTATGTTCTTTTAAAAGTAATCCATGGAGAGCCAGTGATACGGGACATTGAACATTATAACAGGAACTAACAATCACTGGTCATTAATAGCTCTTAATATCAATGGTCTCAATTCACATATAAAAAGACACAGGCTAACAGATGGAAATGAAAACAGGATCCGTCCTTCTGCTGAATACAAGAAACACATCTTAGCTTCAAAGCCAGACATTACCTCAGAGCAAAGGGTTGGAAAAAAAATCAGTCAAAGGACCTAAGAAACAAGCTGGTGTACTACCTTAATATCCAACAAAATCGACTTCAAACTAAAATTAATCAAAAGAGATGAAGGACATTTTACATTCATCACAGGAAAAAAATCCATCAAGACGAAGTCTCAACTCTGAACATCTATACCCCAAATTCAAGGGCACCCACATATGTAAAAGTAATACTACTCAAGCTTAAATCACGCATCAAACCCCACACACTAATAGTGGGAGACTTCAACATCCCACTCTCACCACTGGAAAGGACTGCCAGACAGAAACTTAACAGAGAAATAAAGGAACTAGTAGAAGTTATGACTCAAATGGGTTAAATAGACATCTATAGAACATTTCACTCAAACACAAAAGAATATACCTTCTCAGAATCTCATAAAACCTTCTCTAAAGTTGACCACATACTTGATAACAAAGCAAACCACAACAGGTACAAAAGAAATTGGGAAACATGCTGTATCTTATCAGATCACCATGGCTTAAATTTAGAGTTCAACAACAACACTAATTGTAGAAAACCTACAAACTTATGGAAATTGAACAATACTCAACTGAATCAAACTTGGGTCAAGGAAGAAATAAAGAAAGAACTTAACGATTTCCTAGAATTCAATGAAAATTAATGCACAACATACCCAAACCTATGGGACACTTTGAAAGCAATGCTAAGAGGAAAGTTCATAGCACTTAGTGCCTAATAAAGAACCTGGCAAAATCTCACACTGGCAACTTAACAGCACACCTGAAAACTCTAGAACAAAATGAAACGGACTCACCCAGGAGGAGAGGATGCCAGGAAATAATCAAATTGAGGGCTTAAACCAATAAGGGAGAAACAAAGGAAACAATATGAAGAGTCAATGAGACAAAGAGTTCTTCAAGTCAGTAAGATAGACAAATCTTTATCGAAGCTAAACACAAGGCAGAGAGAGAACACCCAAATTAACAAAATCAAAAATGAAAAGGGGGACATAACCACAGACACTGAGGAAACCCAGAAAATTATAAGGTCATACTTCAAAAACCCATA
This sequence comes from Bramus lutescens, assembly GCA_001685075.1. Classification (NCBI taxonomy): domain Eukaryota; kingdom Metazoa; phylum Chordata; class Mammalia; order Rodentia; family Cricetidae; genus Bramus; species Bramus lutescens. The sequence goes on along the minus strand of LOEQ01001102.1, from coordinate 161,842 downwards.
TTCCACAAAATTAGAAACTCTAAAGAAATGGACAATTATCTAGATATATAACACATACCAAAATTAAATCAAGCCCAGATAAACAATTTAAACAGAACAAATAAGTCATAAGGAAATAAAAGCAGTCATCAAAAGTCTCCCAACCAAAATTGCCCAGGGACGGATGGATTCAGTGCAGGATTCTAACAGAATTTCAATGAAGAGTTAATACCAATACTCCTCAAATTGTTCCATACAATAGACAGAGAAGGGACATTGCCAAACTTGTTTTACAAGGTTATAGTTACCCTGAAACTGAAATCAGACAAAGATACAACTAAGAAAGCGAATTACAGGTCAATCTTCCTGATGAACATTTATCCAAAAATACTGGCTCCAAGAACTGAATCCAAGAACACATCAGAAAAATCATCATGTAGGCTTCATCCTTGAGATGCAGGGATGGTTGAACATATGAAAATCTGTCAATGTAATCACCGTATAAATAAACTGAAAGAAAAAAATGATCATCTAATTAGATGCTTAAAAGCATTTGACAGAATCTAACACCTCTTCATAATAAAGGTCTTAAAGAGATCAGGGAGACAAGGAATACTCATAAATATAATAAAGGCAATATACAACAAGCTGACAGTCAACATCAAACTAAATGAAGAGAAACTAAAAGCAATTCCACTAAAATCAGGAAGAAGACAAGGTTGTCCAGTTTCTCCATATTTATTCAATATAGTACTCAAAGTTCTAGCTAGAGCAATAAGATCACAAAAGGAAATCAAGAGGATATAAACTGGAAAGGAATAAGTCAAACTTTCACTATTTTCCAGTGATATGATGGTATACATTAGTGATGCCAAAAATTTTACCAGGGAACTCCTACAACTGCCAAACACCTTCAATAATGTGAAAGGATACAAGAGTACCTCAAAAACAATCAGTAGCCCTCCTATATACAGATTATAAATAGTCCGAGAAAGAAATCAGAGAAAAATTAGTCTTCACAGTAGCCATAAACAACATAAAATATCTTAGGGTAACTCTAACCAAACAAGTAAAAGATCTGTATGTCAAGAACTTTAAGACTTTGAAGAAAGAAATTGAAGAAGATATCAGAAAATGGAAAGAACTCCCATGTTCTTGGATAGATAGGATCAACATCATAAAAATGGCCATCTTACCAAAAGCAATCTACAGATTCAATGCAATCCTATCAGGATTCTTCAGAGACCTTGAAAAACTAGTACTCAACTTCATATGGAAAAATAAAAAGCCCAGGATAGCCAAATCAGTAAAGGATTCTCTCGAGGCATCACCATCCCTGACATCAAGCTCTATTACTGAGCTATAAAGCTTGGTTTTGGCATAAAAACATACAAGTGGACCAATGGTATCAAATTGAAGACCCTGATTTTAACCCACATACCCATGAACACCTGATTTTTGACAAAGAAGCTAAAGTTATATAATGGAAAAAAGAAAGCTTCTTCAACAAGTGATGCTAGCATAACTGGATGTTGACATGCAGAAGAATGCAAATAGATAGGTATCTATCCACACACACAAAACTCAAGTTCAAGTGGATCACAGCCCTCAACATAAATCTAACCACACTGAATCTGACAGAACAGAAAGTGGGAAGAAGCCTTGAACACACGGGCATAAGAGACCACTACCTAAATATAACACCAGTAGCACAGACATGGAGAGCAACATTTAATAAATAGGATTCCCTGAAACTAACTAAAAATCTTCTGAAAGCCAAAGGACACAGTCAACAGGACAAAACAGCAGCTGACAGAATGGGAAAAGATCTTCACCAATGTCACATTGGACTGAGGGCGGATCTCCAAAATATATAAAGAACTCAAGACACTAGACATCAAAATATCAAATAATCTAATTAAAAAAATGGGATACAAATCTAAGCAGAGAATTCTCAACAGAAGCGTCTCAAATGGCTGAAAGGCTCTTAAGGAATTGCTCAACATCTTTAGCCATCAGGGAAATGCAAATCAAAATAACCCCGAGACATTGTCTTATACCTGTCAGAATGATTAAGACTAAAAACACGAATGAAAGCTTATGTTGGAGGATGGGGAACACTCCTCCACTGCTGGTGGGAGTGCAAAGTTGCACAGCCACTATGGAAATCAGTATGGTGGTTTCTCAGAAAACTGGGAACCAATCTACGTCAAGACTCAGCAATACCACTCTTGGGCTTCTACCAAAGGATGCACTCATACCACAAGGATATTTGCTCAACTATGCTCATAGCAGCATTATTTGTAATAGCCAGAACCTGGAAACAACCTATCTGCCTTTCCTCCAAAGAATCAATAAAGAAAATATGGTATATTTACACAATGGAGTACTACTTAGTGGTTAAAAAAAAAACAATGACATCTTGAAATTTGCAGTCAAATGGATGGAACTAGAAAAAAATCACCCCGAGTGAGATAACCAAGACCAAGAAAGACAAACACGATATGTACTCATTCATAACTGAATATTAGATATAAAGCAAAGGATAACCAGCCTGCAGTTCCACAACCCCAGTCCTCCCAGACAAGAGAAGGCTTTGGAGCCAGTCTCCAAAGCATACACACTATGATACGCTGTGCTCAAATGCTTCGCTTACTTCAACACACTTGCTTTTTACAAACACACAGGAAACTTTCCCTTTTGCCTCTTATATCTGATCAGTACAACGTTATTGATGACTACTGGTCAGCAAGTGGAAGGCTCTCGCTCTCTTCTGAAGATACTCTTCGTGCATTTAGATGCTCTGACCCATTCCTGCTGATGAAGCCAGTTGCTTTTGCAAGCTGTCCTTGAAAAATAGGGCTGCTCTCAGAGCCAAGCGTTCCCAACTCCTTTGCAAACGGAGAAAGCTTTGGTTGCAAACTGTGATTATTTCTTGATGTGTTCGCTAACGTTTTAGGGTCATGTGATGATGATTTCAAATGTTACATCATTATTTCCAGTTCCAGTGTGTTTATGGTGTGACTCGGAGTTCCAGGACAAGCCATAACTTTAATGACTTTTGCAATAACAATGTTAGTGTACAAAACAGTCTATATTGGAAAAGATTACATATTTGGATGTTAGCTTTGTGGTTTACCCCTTCTGAAATTTCTGATTTTCTCTTGTTTTGTTTCTTTGGGGTTTTTTTCCCCATTATATTTATTTTCAGAGGTCACAGTCACAGATTAAAGACAGGATGTCTCTGGATGGGGCCATGGTCACTTCACTTAATGGAGAAACTTGCTAAGGCAATACTTTTAAGATTGAGGGATTTAATTGCTTTTCCCCGTGAAAGGTGCTTTGCCTTGGTTGGTTGTTATCTTCATATGACTTCCTTCTCACACCTCTCCATGGCTTGGTAAGTTGGGCAGGGTTCAAGCCTTTTAGGTAGTTGTGAACAGGGATGGTTACTACTAGGCAACTGATTTCTTTTTGTTTGTCTGTTTGTTTGTTTTTTATTGATATTTGCTGAGCTTTACATTTTTCTATGCTCTCCTCCCTGCCTCTCCCCTCTGCTTCAACCCTCTCCCAAGGTACCCATGCTCCAAATTTACTCAGGAGATCTTGTCTTTTTCTAGTACCTGTGTAGATTAGGTCTATGTATGTCTCTTTTAGGGTACTCATGGATGTCTAACAGCCTGCTAACATTTGTAGTTTTGCCAACAACTTTACCTTTATGGATATTATGATACTAGAATTCAGAGATCCTGAAGGCAAATTAGTAAATCACCTTAAAAATGAATGAGATAGAATACTGTATTTTTGTGTGTGCATCCTTGCAGCTTACATAGCTGATAGAACAATTCAAAGGGAGATGTCATCAGGAGGACATCCTTCTTTGTGGAGGAGATAGAATGGCAGAATTCAGCTTGTGGTGGTGGCTCCTTACATCACAAGCCAGTGGAAAGAAAATGAGCAGTTGAAATCATAGGACCAGGTCTATTTTAGTTAGCTAGACAGTACCTACCAAAGTCACTGAAAGCTATCATGTCGAACTACAAACTGTAGTAGGGTTAGTACTCAAAACCACACCCTGTTGTAGACATTTCCCTCGCAAGTCACAAAAGGTATTTGACTTTGCTTTCTCTTTGATGCTGCTATTAAACCTGAGGAGAGAAGATGCCACATTCGGGGGGAAGTCTAAACTCTGCAATTGTAAGGCAGTGTTGATGATTTGTTTCCCAGGATGGTTAATGTTTACATTGGTGCAATAGTTTGTAGCATGAAGGGCTCTGCATCTGAACAGTGACAAAACTTCTCAAGCTGAGAAGCATTCTGCAATTCATCCTGACAGTAGAGTTTTCCACACTGCTTGGTCCTTGGGCTTAAAGCACTCATGCTTTCTGATAAAGCATATGGAAGTCAAGGAAGGGATATGTATCAAATAATTACCTGCCATTTATCAGATCTGCTAGACGCATTTGCTTAGAAACTGCAAAGCAAATTGGCAGTGTTCCTTGAGAAGAAAAGACATTCTCGGCACTTAGTCAGTTATTGATCTCTGCACTGTGGCTTTCTTGGTGGGTAACTTCCAAAAGGAAAACATACTTCTGGGTGCATAAGCACCAGCGTGTGCACTTCCTTGTATAGAGTGACAGCATCTCTCTCCCCGCCTTCCTTCAAAACTGCAAGTCAGTGTGGCCATGAGGATCCAGGCTCTGAGATTGGAGGCTCAAAACCCAGCTCTACCATTGACTAGCTTTGAATCACTGGGTAAATCATTTAAACTCTTTAGGTTGCAGGTTTCTTATCGGTAAAGTAGACATAGTAATTGTGGCTTCCTCATACATGTGTTGGGAGAATTAAATGAGTTAATCCATGTAACACACACACAGCACAATTCACTAAGCCCCACTCCACAGTAGCTGCTGTTATTATCATCACCATATTGCACAGATGAATGCAAATCAGAAAGTAGGTCACAGAGATTAATATTATGTTCCCTCCATATCCGTCTAATGTGGAGTCAGCTATAAAACGCAATTGCTTTGTAAGTAGTAAGCGTGATGCCAGCATTTAGCAGAGGAAAAATCTAGTGTAAAATGCTTTCATTGCCCTGAGTACAAACGGGTGTTGTGTGGGAATTTCTGAATGACTTTTTTTTTCTCTCCCCAAATTCTTGTGATTTTTAATTGTTGCTGCTGGTTATAACGGGTATATTTCATGGCAGAAAGTATCCTGAAGATGACACAAAGCAAGACAAATATGTGCCTGCCCCCCATACAGGTAGACCTTTGCTCTTGAGGACATAGGTTTTAGGGAGCAACAGTAATTGGTTTGCATTTACTCAATTTGATGATGCCCCTTGTGAGTAAGAAACTGGACTTTGATCTATATCGCTACTAGGCCCTCATCTTGTACATCTACAAGCATTTGCTTTAGAGGTTTCCAAAATAATAGCAATTTAAAACAGGGAGCTGTTCAAACACCGAATTATCTGTGAGATGGGGCCAAGTTACACCAGATGCCTTGGCTCAGTTCCTACATCTGGGCTCTGTGGCGGGTAACAACAACCACAGAAAAATCTTCATGAACAGTATTTTAAGAATCTGGCAACGCACAGGACAGGGGAATTAGAAAGAATTCTTTGCTGCAAACAGAACTGGTGGAACCAGTTCTGTTTGCTCACCATAGTTCAGCCAGCAGTCCAATAGGCCTGGCCTTAGATACAAACAAGCATGCCTGGAGTTTTGTCCAAAGCCACCGTGTCCCCGTAATCAAGGCCAGCGTACTTGATGGCAGAGGTCCAAGAGCTGGGAATGGCAGTGTGTTCTGCAAAAACATGAAGCATGAAATGGCTCCTCAGTTTGGTAGTCTTTAGCTTAATGGTAACATTTCTCAGCCGTGAGTTGAACATGTTTTTTGGGGGGAAGTCCGATTGCTTCTTCTTCTTCCTCCTCCCCCTCCTGCTCTTCTTCATCTGCCCTTCCTGAAATAATTCAGCATCGTTGATTGTTTTCTTTTGTTACTTCTCTAAGAGTTTCATTTATTCCCAGATTGCTGCACTCATTTTATGGAAATAGGGAAATACTGATGGGCCTAAAAGACTGGTGCAAAAAAATGCTCACTTCAGAAACAGATTAAGAATTATAGGACTCAAAGTTAACTCATGAAATTTAAGCACTGAAGGCAAGGATGACTGTAAATGGTATGAGGGGCCTTCAGTATAGTCAGAGACAGGAAGGATAAAGAAGAATGACTATTTCTTAATAATTGCCCTAAAATTTCATTTTAATAAGGTGATGGGTCCCTGTTTCTAGAAAAGTTCAGCAGACCCAGTAGTATAATAAGGAAGTTTATAATCTAGAAGACATCAAATGACAGAAAACTGACATATTAGGTTATTGTTTGATATATTTAAATAGTTAGAAGACATGGAACAATATCAGTTGGATGCTAGGATGCCAGGCATCCATCCAGGGAGATAGCCATTTAAATTCTGAGTAGCTGGAGCAAATTTTTGAGAGAATAGAAGAGGGCAAAAGCCTTTCTGATATCAAGGGAAATACTTGACAGAAGTCCTGGGAGAAGAGGTGGGTTGCTTTCTAGATGACAGGGTTGCCCAAGCCTGATTTTGCAGAGCTTGGTGACAGGCCCATGAAGACATACAGAGCACAGGATACTCACAGACAATTAACTCTAGTCACCTCTTTGGTTCAACGGAGGAAGAAACATAGATTGCATTGAATAGTTTGCAAGTCTTAGACAATATAATCATATCATGCAAGTGGTAAAACCAGAGATTCGTGAGTATAGAATGGCTGCTGGTTCCAGGCGGTACAATTTAAGTAAAAGAGAGCTAGGGTGATGAGAGGGATGCTCAAGTATTAGCGTGTTGTTCCCAGATTAGCAGACAGCAGCACACAGCAGCAAATCCTAGATTCTGGACTCCAGTGACTTGAAAAGCTGTCTGGACTGGTGAACTTAATCAAGATAAGAAGACAAACGAGGAAAGAAAAGAAGAGATGTGTGTTGAGACAAGGAGTCAGGTAGAAACCAGGTACTATTTATGATTTAATCTTGGGAGTCTACTTCTCCTCTACCATTTCATTATTTGGTAGAAGCAGTGGGATCAACACACCATGAACTGAAGTCTTTGAAACTGTGAGACAAAATGTCCCCCCCCCGATATTTTGAAACAGTGGCTGAAGATGACTAATATAAAACATCTTTTCTCTTAGTTATTCTCTAAACACTTTGCCAGTCATGCTGGTATTTCCACCAAATAAATAATCGCCAGTCCATTGTCTTCTGTGTATTTCCATAGCTACAGCGATCAGCTACTTATACACGGTGTGTAGCTCCTGAACTGCAGGAGGTGCTTAAAGAGACTGTATAAGTCCATGTGTACAACCATGTCATAGTGTTGAACAGTGGCTAAGCAGGATGGATGGTAAAGATGAAGTGAAATTTGGGAATCTATCTCTTATAAATAATCACTATAGATACTGACCTCCATTTTGGATAGTAGGAAAGAAACATCCTACTATGAAACTGATCTTTCTAGAAACTTATAGGGAAGCCAGAAAGCTTAATTGAGGTTAATAGCTCAAGATATTTTTCTCTTGCCCTACCTAGCTGTCTGGCAAATTGTAAATTCAGAGAGGATTCAAATGTTTGCCTTGTCTTTTTTCACATTGAAGATTTCTTTCTTCCTGTTAAGGTAAAATTTATTTTACTTTTTCCTTAGGGGCTTTGAAAGAACATTACTCTCACTCACTTGCCAGAGAAAATACATTTTTCCCCTAAAAGTAAGTCTAGTTTTTAGCCTTAAAATATCTTTTCTGAAAATTTCCCTGGAAGCACAGTACACTGATATTGAAAAGAAGCAAATACCTTTATGTATTTTGACACTTTCATAGGAAATAATAAAACTCACCCATTTCTGAGAAGCATATGACTCAGTGTCCGATAGCCATAATTTTATTTTGATGGCAATTGTTCATCTAGATTATGCTCACTTCCTCCACAATACTGCAATCAGCCTTCAAGCTCAGCCACGATGGACTTGTTTTGGCTTTCTCATTTTTCCTGTACTTATTTATCTTTCCATCTTTTCTGAGTTATCATAGGGACACTTATCTCTGCTGTGATTTCCAGGTTGAACCTCTCAAGAGCACTTTACAGAAGTGTCAAAACAGACTGGACAGCAAGTTTTGACTTAAAGAGCTCAGTTTAATTTTGCCTCCAACAATGGACCTTATCAAAATGAATTAAAGCATAAATAGAAAAAAAAAGAAGAAACAAAACCAAAACCTAAGGCAAAGAAATAATTATAAATGATAAAGTTTTGGGCCTCCCTGGCTTCTATCAGACTAAAACACCCCTTCCATGGGAGTTGCTCCTGTGTGTCAATGGGAGACCAGGATGCTCAATCATCCCCATGGGAACAGTTCTTAACTGGAGAAGCCAAATGAACCAAGGCAGGTGAGTATTTAGAAAAGAAACTACCTCTTTCAAGCCTCACTGAAAACGTAGTATTCTATCCCCTTTCTCTCTTTCATAAGCAAGTAGTAATAATAATAGTAATCATGATAATGAAATCCATTTGTTTTTGTTTCCTATCTGCCAGTCATTTAAGCATTTGCTGTAGATACAACACTCTGCCACTAAGGGATTAGATGTCTGGTATACTCTTAATAGCAACAGCCATGGCAAGTGGCAAGTTTGCACCACTACAGCCTGGTTAAAAATTTTATTTTATATTTGTGAATGTTTTATT
>LOEQ01001102.1:140259-153091 GCA_001685075.1 Bramus lutescens | reverse complement strand
CACACACACACACACACACACACACACAAATGTGAAAGTAGGAAATTGACTAGCTGAGAAGAAGAAGGTATCTGAGAGAAGATAAAAGAGGGCAATGGGGATGGCTATGATCACAATATATTGCATACAAGTTTAAAATTGTCAAAAATAAAGATAAATATGTAAATAAAAGAGGGGTACTCTTCTCTGTATTGAAGAGAAAAAAACGGGTGTAGATTAGAAATAGCAACGAGCTTAAAGCAGAGCTTCACCTCAGCTATGTTTGACTGCCAAGGTCAGCGGGATAGATGTAGGCCTCTCTCTTGCTCTCCATCTTGCCCATTCTCCCTACCTCCCCCCTCCTTACCAGAATCCAGTGCCCGCTCTCTTAACATGTCACTATCTCATGGGCTTGGCAAGCCTTCTAAATACAGAATGTGCTAAGTTCAGGCCTGGAAGCCAATTATAGTATCCTTTTAGCTTCAGCTAGAGAGAAATCCCCAGAGCAAGTGCTAAACTTGGTCACCCACACAACTTCCTCTCTTGGCTGGAGGTCAGAGAAAATGAATTCTGGACCCAGCATAAAGTCTTATTCAGGAAATAATAGCTGGCATAGCTGAAGCTCTTGGAACCTCATCTTCGAGACTCAGTTCATGGTCATTACCCAGTTTTATTGGTTTTGATGGGGTGTGGGCCTGCCTTCCAAAAAATCATACCCAGTTTCCTCTATAATTTATGAAACACTACCTTCTTAAATTATAAGAGGAATTCTACAAATTAGTAGCTCTTTTATGAAATTATTTCTCAATTTCATCCCCTCTCACAAGGACTTCGTGCAGTTGAAGTGAAAAAATAAACCATTCATGGGGAACACTTCTGCCATCAGTATACCTATTAAACATAGGACATGATTTTATAAACTTTTTATTCTTTCCTAGTCTGTTTTGTGTGCTTTTCTCATTTTCTAGTATCTTCTTATATGTGTGAAATTAATTTTTGTCTGAAGAATTTTTGTTCATGTCTGCTGCTTTTCAAGTAGCACACAGTTTGTGATCTATTGATTGGTTACCAAAGCAAAACTCTGTGGAGTATATGTTCATTGAAAATCAATGAATCTAAAAGATAGTTATGTTTAAAATGTGAAAACCTAACATTCATGAGTTTGAAAACAAAATCCCTTGAAAACACAATACTAAATAGTTTCCATATTAGCTTCAATCATCTTTGGAATGACTGTTCATTGCTGCCTCTACTTCTCATGAAAGTTCCAGAAAACAGATTTTATTTCCATCTAGCTGGCTTTAATGCTTTCTTTGTTATCTAAAATCATAATCTCCACACACCTTTCTGCTCCCTCGTGCGTAAGGGTAGGTCAAACCTGCATTACCACTGTTATTCTTTAGAATTTTGCAATTATATGTTTGTGTATTATGGTATTTTTGCACGTGAATGTATGTATTGTGTGTGCATGCATGAGTGCTTGTTTATATGTGTGTGGGCATATATGTGTGAGTGTGCATGTGGAGGCCTAAAGCTGGTGTTGTGTGTTTTCCTCAATTATTTTGCAAATGTTACCAAGGCAGAGCCTGCTGCCAAATTTCCAACTCTAGCTGTTCTAGCTGGCCAGCTTGCTTCAGGGAACCATCATGTAAGCCTCCTTGGTGCTGAGTGGTCCCCACACCTGCTCAGGTTTTAAACGGATTCTATGGATCCTAACTGTCCTTACACTTATACAGCAAATCCATTGCCTACTGAGATCTCTCCCCAGACCTGATATATTTTAACAACTTAATGACTGAATGCTGGTCTCCTATAGTGTCATGAAGTCATCAATTTTACTAATTTTAACCATATCCCAGACAATATTGACATTACACATATTGAACAAATACCCACTGAGTAAATAAATAAGATGGTGAAATAAATAATTCAATTATGCTTTATTTTGAGTTCTATCCCACCAGATTACGAGTATGCCCCCCCTTTTTATTTTTGAGACAGTGTTTCTCTGTGTAACAGTTCTAGCTATCCTGGAACTCTCTCGGTAGACTAGGCTGGCCTGGAACTTATAGAGATCTTCCTGCCTCTGCCTCCCAAGTGCTAGGTTTAAAGGTAATAGCCTCCACTGCCCGGGGAGTATGGCATATTTTTTAAAAAATAATTCACTATAATCTTAGTGAACACACCTGGTTTTCTGATATGCTTAGGCACTGAAGATAAAGCAATGAACACAATAATATATGATATATGTTGTCATGAAGCTTCCAAGGACAGCTAGAGAGTAAAGATAAATATATTAAGGGATTTTGAAACAAACATTAAGCAGAAGGTGACCTAAACCATGGGAAGAATTTGAGGTACCGTGAAAGAGAAAACTAGAAGTCTAGTTTAAATTATAGTTGGGTGAAGTACTCTGAGGCACTTCATGTGATCTGGTATTTTGCTTTGTCTTTATGTATAATCTTTATGTCTCCTGTAAGGAACTACACTGGAAATGAGAAAGATTAAACCTCTCTTTTTTTCAAAATGATATATTTTATGTGGGACATACATTAGTGGCTCATTATGTTCTTAGTAATTGGAAATACATTCTGTTCAAATTATTAGAGACTTAAGAAATAGACGCTGGAGAAATTTCTATGACCAGACATTGGTAAGAATCGAGATTTATTGATAAGTCTATTTATGAGCAGCAAATCTCATGGGAATTCAGGATAATGCCAGTAGTTGTGTTCCAAGTCTGTACATGATAGGTGATCTAAATGTCTGTTATTGATGCCCATAAAGGCTTAAGACTTTTCAAGTTAATGTAATTTAAACTAACTCTTGGAAATAGAGTCGGCTATGGCATATACTCTTTAAGAGATTAATAATTCAGGTCATGGCTAATATAAAGAACTGAAGTTATCACTTACTTTTTCACTCTCCACATGAACATATATACCTATATAAATATAGATATGGGTATAAATATGGATATATATACATATATAGATTGCTATAGTAATGTGAGGTGCTTGCCATGGCACATGTGTGGTTGTCAGAGTACAGTGTCATTGAGCCTCCTGGCTTCATGTATGTACCAGGGTCAAACCTAGGTGGTGAGTTAGCATTGCCAAAGACAAGCTTCTTTATATATTGAGCCTTATCACCAGCTTTAATAAATTATTTTTTCCATAGAAATATTTAGATGACTAGTAAGTACTGTGTAAATGTTACTGCTTAAGAATATAATAATGTAGATGTTAGAAAAACTTCTATTGTTAATACATATACTATTATCAATTTATATTTTTTCTATTACAAGGAAATAATTCTCTGAGTGGCGTGAACAATACAAAGTTGGGGGACATTTTCCATCGTTAAGTTTGGGAGTGGATGTCAGTAATTCCAGTGAGGCTTCCAAATCCAGATGACCTAGTTCATTTTATTTCAGGGCAATGAGCAGATGGTGAGTGTCCTCAGTCTCTCTGGCGTTAGCGTGCACTCTGTTACCATAAGACTTAATGGTGGCAGATGGCAGTTACGTTAGCAAACATTCAGTTCTCTCTGTTCGATTCTTCCCTTAGGACTGTAGAAGGCCCAGCCATGGATCACAGCTGAGTCACAGCACAGCTACCTCTCCGGGAAGTCCTAGGAGAGAATGCCAAACCACCGGAAGACCTCAGCCATGTGGGCTTTCCGGGGCAGCAGGTACAGCTGGGCCCTCTTCAAAGGCTTATGGATGCCATCGCCTAGGTGTGAAATCCTTCAAAGATCCAGTGACATCCCAGGGCCTAGATGAGAGGTCTATGGCATGGGTGGAGTTTTCTCACCCTCATGTGGAAAACTGCCTGGATATTTAAGGACAGCCTTTCTTGGCCTCTGTGCACTTTGCTGGATAGAAATGCAGCAAACCATCTTTAGCAGTGTTTTTCAACAACATGAATCACTAGGTGGTTTTGGTTACCAAATGAGAACATCAAGAAAATACTGTGAGCTGTGATTTTTTTTTTAAAGCATGCTCACTAGTTTCTGGAATCTATGTGGGGACATTGTCAGAGATGATGCACTTGGTTTCTGCATAGTTGTTAGTGACATCCTAATTGCAGCATACCTAGGATAAAATGACAATAGCACTTACGATTTTTTTAAGTAACTCTAAATTGCTACATCAATCAATTAAGGCTATGAAGATGCAATCTTAGGAGATGTTTGAAGACTGACAGAATTTATAATACAATGACCATGTATTTTAAGACTTTGCAAGGTAAGTCCTGTAATAATACACATAGAAAAATGATGCATTCAAAGATTATGACTGAGTGATTTATCAAATCATTTTACCCTGCTTTATGGGCACATAATTTTCATGTATAAAATTTTAAATTCTTAATTGTTTAACCACCCTCCTCTACCTCTTTTAGCTCTCGGATCTGATCAGATAATATGTACAAAGCCAAATCAAGACAAAAGCAATTGATATTTTAATTGTACATGTTAAACAATGCAGATTCGCTATCAGCAGATCTGTGAGATGTACCAGAAGAGATGTACCATTTACTTCTGAGTTAGGAACTGGAGATAAAGGGCAATACTGCAGACATATTATTCGTTGCTGTTCAAAACATGTATAACGATAAAAGTCTTTTGATCTCAGTCATAGCGATGACTCACCAGCTTGCATATGATGTCTAGCAATAAGCTGCACTCTGTTTCCGGACTCAGATCCTGTATTACTGAAGAGCTAGACACACATTTTCATAGTTCACGTGTCTCTTGACACTGGGTGTGCTGTTCAGGGTTTACAGTCCATGTGCTTATTTTCAGGAAGTCACAAACAGCTGCAATAAATGTGTTGGCAATGCATGAAAATGGCTTAGGACACAGCAACATCAGTGTTAGAGCAAAAGTATTGGGGGTGCATTAGATACATATGTCAAGACAGGTTGCCCTTGTCTAGAGCTTTTTTTTTTATGTTGATAGAGGCCGCTCGTTCATTTCCCGACCACCCAGACTCCTGAAATAATCACATAGAAACTATATTATTTGAAACACTGCTTGGCCAATGACTCTAGCATATTCCTTGAAAGTTCTAACATATTTAATTAACCCATTTCTATTATTTTATATTTAACCACAAGGCTCTTAGCCTACCAGCGAGGTTCCAACTGACAGCTTGTGTCTTTCCTGTGTGGTGGCTACATGGCATCTCCCTGAGTCCGCCTTCTTTCTCCTAGCATTCAGTTTATTTTTTTCCCGCATACCTCTATTCAGCCCAGCGCAGGCCCAAGACAGTCCTTTATTAACCAATGGTATTCACAGCATATAGAGGGGAATCCCACAACAGTTTTAGGCTGTGAAATGTTATTGATTAAAGCATGGTACATTGAGAGGAGTGTTAGGACAAAATTATGTTGCTTGATGGATAAGTTTTCCTTGATTTGACTGGCACACTAATAGATACATCCCAGTTACATGTATCTATGTGCATATATGAATGCATACATATACACCTTTATTTGAATTGCTGTCATCTAAAATATTTTAAGCATTTTTATCTCTAAAATAAAATCTTTCGCATTTTAAAGTAAATGCAACTTGGATTTCTTCAGTGTGAACATAGAAGAACGCAGTGTAGTGTGGTTTTTGAGTAGGCCAATACTTTGAATAGATTCAGATTTCTGTAGAAGTACATTTTGCTTTCTTCTTTTATATTTTCAGAATTATTTTTACACTTGTCTGGATACTCTGATTTGATTTGTCTTCAGGGCCTACCTAAATTTATTCACATTAAACTCATAAGAATAATGACAAATGCATTTTGTCTTTTGGCTTTGAAGGCGAATTGGGAGCTTTTAAATATTTTAAAAGGTGGAACAATTGGGTTTAAGAGAAGTTACAGACTGAATTCACTCTATGTGGTAAAACTCAGAGAGCTTGGACTTCAATAAGGTCAGGAAAGTAGAATAGAGCTGCCACTCTCAAGAGGGAAGCTGTTCTTGGTGCTCCTACCTATAAGAAAATATTAAGATGAGGAATCTATAGAATTCTAGTAACTGAAAGCTTACAGTAGGTGCTAATGATTAATTACCTACTCAAGTGGCTGCTTCTTAAGGAAGTTAGAAAATGAAGACAAAATTCAAGGCCAAGAAACTTACTTTCCAAATCTTAAAGCATTTTCTTTGACCAAGGAACTAAATGACTAAACAAAAGTTAACATTTATGCCAGTATTTATCTTTAAAATGTTTTCTTTTTTTTTTGAAATTAGAAATTATGTAATTCCCCCAACCCCTCATGCACAGTCTCCCCTTGATATCTCTCCATCTTTGGACCTCTTTTTCTTTAGTTGTTGTTACACACATACAGACATGTAGATATTCATACACACATATTCACCTATCTACATATATTTTTCAGCTCAACATCTATTCATTATTTAAAAATAAACATCATAAAATTAGGACAAAGAGTAAATTCCCTCAACTGGGAATTAAGTTTAAGTTTTTTAATAGAACTTAAATGTAATTAAAATTTAATTGAAACACATAGAAATATACTTGTATTTTTAAATGTGTTGATGTTTGACCTTCAGCCAAGTGTGATCACTGATGGTTCTTCTTCATCAATAGCCTACATAACACCTGTGGTACTATAAAAGCTAGATTGCAGAATGGACATTTGCACCTGGACTTCTCTGTATCCTGAATGCAAAACGTGTTCTATATTTATCAATAGTCTTACTATCCGGTTCCCTTGGGCATCCGAGAACAATGATAATAGCCTGTGTGTTTTGGGAGCATTTAATCAACGACTAGTAGGGGACATCTCATGCCTGACACAGAGATTTGGATTGAAAAAAGATCTGTGACTTATGGCAATAATGTTATCTAGTCATATAAAGTACCCCCATTAAGGCTCGACCCTGATTTCTAGTCATATTATAGAGCCACAGTAATAAAACAGCAATGTGCTGGCACAAAACAAGCATCTGTCAAATGAATAAACTCACATAAAGGTCATCATAGATATAGTCTTTTTATTATTTATTTGTTTGTTTGTTTATTTGTTTGTTTATTTAACAAAGATGCTCTCCACCTTCCCCAAAATATACTGGACGAAGTAGAGCTTACACAACAAATGGTACTGGGAAAGCAAGATATCTGCATTAGAAGACTGAAACTAGATTTCATCTTTAACCCTGTACAAAACCAACTCCAAATACATCAGGAAGTCTCAGTGCAACACGGGAAATTCTTAAGTTGCTAGAGGAAGAAGGACAGATTAGGTAGCTGGGTAAAGACTTATCCTTTTTGCAGGGAGGGGACAGGACTTTCTTATTTCACTATTTTGACTCCAAACTCAAGTTCCTCATGCCTCAGTGTCTAAAAGTTCTGGGATCAAGGACATAAGCCCCTGTTTGCTTTTATGTCACATTTAGGATATATTTTATTAAATTCAATAATTCTTTTACCACCTGAAAGAAATGATCAATTTGTGAATTCTGGAATGTGACTTACAGATAGGAAGAGAGTAGAGTCCAAAACTCTTACAAAAGTGTAGCACAGATAATAAAAACCCAGAGACAGAAATTGGAGTTCAACCCGAAAACCAGAAAAGCAAAACAGCCAAGCCACTAGAGAAGTCTTACATCTACCAAGGTTGGGTAACTGCAAACTAAGCAGACTAAACCTCTCTCTCTTTCCATATCATATTCCTTTTAGTATGGGGATTAAGGGTATATGACTTCCTAGAACTTGGATTAAAGGTGCAGGCCACCACCTCCTGGATTTATTTCTGCATTAGTCTTGTGTAGCCCAGGGTGGTCTTGAACTCACAGAGATTCATATGACTCTGTCTTCCAAATCCTGGGATTAAAGGTGTGTGTCATCATTGCCTGACCACTAGCGACTTTAGCTTTGCCTCTGGTCTTCAGGTTAGATTTATTTACCAAAGTACAAATAATATACCACTGCACAAAAGGCCACCAAAAGATAAAACCCATGAACTTCATATCATTCCCTAGTTCTTATGCTGGAGCAAAGGCAGGTGACAATATAACTAATACTAAATTCTTATGCATAGTATTTAAAACACTCTGCTAAATATTCTTGCTGTATTGTTTCACTGGAATTGCTTTACAATAACCTGAGATAGAGAATATTACCATTACCTTATTGTAAATGGCACGCTAATGATTCACATGAATTAAAGATGTTTCCTGAGATCACGTGGATGAATCCCAGTGCTCTATTAATTTTAATTTAATTTAAATAAAATATAACTGCATCACCCTTCCCTTCCATAACCCCTTGCATGTGCCACCCCTTTCCCTCTTTGCTCCTTCTCAAACCCATGGCCTCTTTTTCTCTAAGTGTTATTGTTCTGTTACATTCACAGCTCTGACACTTATGGAAGAGTATTGAAGGATGTGTCATGATTTAGTGTATTTCAAAATGTCAAGATATTAAGGCCAGCCTGTGCTTAGACCGGTTCTAGAGTTGACTATTGAGTATTCAGGAATTACAATCCAGTTGTTAAACATTTGAGACCTCGATCCGGCTATGGTGAAAGTATTTACCCCAAAGAAATTGGCAGCTACTGCCAACCAAGTCTTTTCTTCCACAGAACTGGTGCCCAGCACAGCACTGAGCCCTAGCACAATGTTCACAAAAGCCACAGGGTCCAAAAGTTAGAAACATGGATTGAAATTAATTTTTAAACACCCAAGGGAAATGTGAGATTTGCCAACTGTTTTGTGGAAACATAAATCAGACTATGATTTTTTTTCTAACTTACAACCTATAGAAGCATCCAAACCAAATAATAATACATTCTCTGTCATAAAATCCTAGAGAGAATTCTCTCTGTGGGCCCCTCTGAAAACACTGTTTCTTTTACCTCTCTTCAAGCCACAGCTATGGTGTCCTGCTCTCAAAGCATCCTGTCAGAAGGAAAACTTGAGAGCCTTCAAGCTTTCCCTAGATCCCAGTTGGAGGGCGTGGCAGGCAAAATAATCAAGAATGCAACCTTTATACCCACAGGACAATACTTTACTCTGCTTTATGTGTCTGTTTTTACATCATAGCCAGGAGATACAAACATCCCGAAGAAAAGGAAATCCTGGGGCCTTAACTAGTGGAGTTCATGGCATTTCCAGCCATTCATGTTGTCGGCTTGCTTGCCCACTGCGTTCTTCAGCCAGCTTTGTGTACCCGAGTCTTCTGAATCTCAGCATGTCACCTCCCGAGACATTTACTCACCTTCGAGTCAAGAAATCTGGCCTCAATATGGCGTCTTTAGGGAAGTGTTAGCACGGACAAATGCAACCTATCTGCTGGTGTGGTCCTCTGGGTTTTTAGCTGCGAGAGCAGTTTCTCTGCTTGCTATCTGACATCTTTCAACGAAACAGCTGATGACTACACCCTGCTGCTAGCCAGTGTCTTCTGAGTAGGGCGTCTTCGTTTCTCCAGCTATCCTTGGTATCTTCAACTCCTTCTGTACATCTCCCACGCGGTATCTTTGTTCTAGAATTTATCCCTTAGTTTTCATGGATTATGATCCAAAAGCTCACCGTGCCTCTTGTGAAGCCGGGGGGTGGTGGTAGTATTCCAGGCAGGTGAGGATGGGCAGTCCAGGTCCTTTTTTTAAAAAAAAAACTACTGCTTCTAGCTTGGCGGTGGTGGTGCATGCCTTTAATCCCAGTGCTCGGGAGGCAGAGGCAGGCGGATCTGTATGAGTTTGAGGCCAGCCTGGTCTACAAGAGCTAGTCCTAGGACAGGCTCCAAAGTTATAGAGAAACAGTGTCTTAAACAACAACAAATTACTGTTGTGGAAACACGGTGTCATCTAAGGAGAGTGACATTCACTTCCTGTTTGCTTCCGCTCTAAGGTGCCATTACTTCTGCCCTACGGTAGCCTCTATCTGACGATCTGACTGCCTCTTAAATGAAGTTTGTTTTAAAGGCTTTTTTGGAGGGATACTGAAGGTAGCCATGTCTTCCTTGCCTTTTGGGGAACATCTGGCTCGGGAGAAGAGATTGAGCAGAATGAGGTCTTTGGAATTTTCATTTTTATGGTCTCTGTTTTCTTTTATTGCTTATGACTCAACTGATAAAAAATCATGTATTTTCCATGTGTGACTATTTTATTCATTGTTTTATGTGCAACCTTGAGTCCTTGTGTATTATATGCAATTTAAAAGACACATAAATTGGATTTTTAACAATGAAAGGAAATCAAAGTCAACTCCAGTAACATTTTCTTATGCACCAGGGACCACCAAGCAGGCTTCGCGTATATAGTCATCTATACAGACACACTGGCCTCTGACGAGGGTCCTGAAGTACAGCAGGTGAGGGGCTGAGCTGTCCTCATCTGTCCACTCACTCACTGGATTGCTTCCCAGGGTGGCTGCACACAGGAACTAGGCAAATTTGATGCTCCTGGTCAGTCATGCACTGGGATGTTTTCCAGGGTGCAGCACCCAAGAGTGAATCAAGCTTGCTGCTCCTTCTACATTCCAACTGTTGGGAGCCTCAGGATAGCACTCGGGGTAGTGAGCGAGTCTTTTCTGATAACCTCAGGTTTGTCTTCTCTCCTCTGTGTGCGTTTTGCTCCTCGTGTCTGGGTTTCCCATCACCAGGAAAACATAGTAAAAGGACAGGACCTGTGTCCAATCTCGTTATTGCCAGAAAATCTGAGTGTCGGTCCCTGTGTGGAAAGACTATTTGCACAGCCTTAAATGTGTTCACAACTCATTACCCACAGCACCCTATGCCAGCCCCCTCATCCTTCGAGGAAAGAGAAGCATTTGGGCTTTTCAACATTAATGCAGTGTGCTTACTTTCCAATCCTAAATCCTGAGTTTATAATCTCTGACTTAACCGTGATGCCCAGAGTCAAGTTAAAAACAGCAGTGTCCAAGCCTTAGCTTCTCACTCGACTCTCTTATGGCAGCATCTTTCAACAGCTGTTCACCACCTGATTGTAATAATAGGATTTGTGGAAAGGTCAAAGAGACAGAGCTAAATAGCACATCTGTTGCAATTCTAGGGCCATATTTCTGGAAGCTGGAAAAACAAAACATTCTAGGGCAGCTAATACGAAAAGTCATTTGAAGCGTGAGTTCCCTGTGATTATAAGTTATGGTACCTGCTTCTTCCATCAGACTTTTTCTAGGGATCCAATTAGAGGGTGAAGTTACTTTGTCTGACATTCATTAAAAATCCATTTATTTAAAAAAAAAAGGCCTGATGTAGTGCTGGGGAGTTAGCTCAGTAGGTAGACCACTCGTGTAGTCAGAGTTTTCCTGTCCCAAATAACCAGCAACCGCTTCCCAAATAAGCAGCACGGAGATCTAATATTAGTTGTAAATGCTCAGTCGATAGCTCAGGCTTGTTACTAGCTAACTCTTACATATAAATTAACCCATATTTCTAACATGGCTCAAGGCTTGTTATCTCATTTTATAAACATCTTGCTTTTTCAGTGACTGGCTGGTGTTTTGACTCCACCCTTTCTTTATCCCAGCATCCTTAGTTTGATTGACCCGCCTAACTTTATCCTACCTTGCTGTAGACCAGTCATCTTCTTTATGAACCAATGAGAGTGATACATGTTCACAGTGTACAGAAGGATTATCCATGGCACACTTGCCTCACATACTTAAAGCCCTCAGTCACTCTGGTAGCATCATGAAAGAGACTTGGTTGCACAAACAATTATTACCAATACTCAGGAGATGAAGGCAGGAGATGTAGACGTTAAAGGTCATTCTCAGCTACACAGTGGTTCAAGGCCAGTTTGTAATACCTGAAATCTGTCTCAAAGAAAAACAGAAAACTAAAAGTAAAACAGAACAAAACAATATAAGCCAGGCTCACCATGCGTGCTTTTGCGGACCCACATATGTGCATGCGCTCGCATGCAGACATCAGAATTCAGTTTCAAGTGTTGTTCCTCAGATGGGGACAGGTTACTCACTACTGTTTGAGCCGGCTGGATAGCAGCCCCGGGGATGACCAGGCTCAGCCTCTACAGTCCTAGAATTACTGTGTCAGCAGACTAGGCTTTTAACAAGAATATTGGAGACTCAACTCAGATTCTTTGTTTGTATTCTTGTTTGTATGGCAAGCGTTCAAATGACTGTGCTGTCTTGTTAGTCCTGATGTCACTTTAAATCTTACTAAGCGCTGTTATTTTCTACCAGCTTATCCTGTTAGCCGCTGAGACCTTTGGTTCAGTTAATGTGACTCTTGAGTGAAAACCAGTGTCCTGCAATTCTGAGTTCTATCCAGCCTTCCTGTCATACAAGATCTAGTTTGTGTGTCTTTTTCTTGAGCTCTCATAAATTAGCTTTCACTCACTGAAAGGCTCCTCATTCCAAAATAGAGCTGAACTATGTATTCCTCTCGGTAACCTGTCATGACTAATCCTCAATACCCCTGCTGTTTCCGTCTTAATTACCTAGCAGCAACTGTGCATGCATGAGCGATGAGCCAAAGACAGCTGGCTCAAGTGTCGCATGTTCACAAACACTGTCAATGACTCAGGATTAACCTGGAGTGGCACGACAAATGGTGTGACAGAGGGGTTACTTCTTGGGATGGACAATATTTTAGGAGTCACTTGGATACTGAAACAGAAAATCCGCTTGGAATGTCCCTGGTGGATCTAACGGGGTGGCTGGAGGAAACCTGCTCCCTGGTCTGCTTTCTCCCTTCTGCAGTCTTGAGATAGCTTGGGTATTCTATGCATAATGTTTAGTGAAGACATGGAAATCCCAGAAGCTATGGCTTTTTAAAAAAATTATGTTGAAGGGCTGGAGAGATGGCTTAGTGGTTAAGAGCATTGCCTGCTCTTCCAAAGGTC
>LOEQ01001102.1:122814-140230 GCA_001685075.1 Bramus lutescens | reverse complement strand
ATCTGTAATGAAGTCTGGTGCCCTCTTCTGGCCTGCAGACATACACAAACAGACTATTGTAGACATAATAAATAAATAAATAAATATTAAAAAACTATGATGAATAAATTGTTTAAAGGCAGGTGAAGCCCTCTTGGGCTCTGCTTCTATCCAAGTCTAATTACTATTACTGCATCATGTCTTGCTTCTATGCCAATAAAACACGTAGACCAATATTATCATTCCTGATCATCACTCCTTGTAACCGAGTCTAATTTTTTCAAAATCATTTCCACAGTTCTATTTTTCTGCAATAACAATGACAACAACAAATCTCCATTTGGGAAAGTCAAAGATTTAAGTGAAAATACACAAGGAAATAAAAAGTCTTTTCTAAAATACTACCTAATTATTATGAATATCTAGAAACATTTTTAAAAATAATTATGATCACAGGTTTTCTCCCTTAAGATGCAAGCATAGCTTCTTCACATCTTAGCTCATCTAAGGATCCCTTCCTCGCTCATGCATCTCAGTCTGAATGTGAGAGAGATCTGTCAAGTCCATGTAAATTCTGCTAGCACCAACATCTCCAGAGTCTACGCCGACAGGCTTCTCTTGGTCGCATAGCGTGCGCTTTTCAGAATAGGCTCCTGACTCTTCTCTTTGTTTCTCTGAGGTTATTCTCGCTGGACTAGAAGAGCTTCTGGCTGCCTTCTGTCATTTCCTTCTTTCTGGAAGTTTGAAAGAGAATGACCATCAAAGATCCCCTGTCAAAGCCCCCAGAAATCCTCTTTTTGAACTTAAAAAAATGATCCACTTTGGTCCTTTGGAACTTTCATTCATTTTCCTCATTTATTTGGTTTCCTTTGTTCATTAACTAGGAACAAAGGCTCTGGTCTCTAGTTTCTTCTGCTCTGAAGTCTCAATAATGGATAGGAAAGGCAAGTTCATTGCTGAACTGCACCTGAAACTTGGCATCTCTGTTATCTCTCATCACCTCCTCTTTAGAGAGAGCAGGATTCCATCACAGTTTGCTTACAAAAGTCCTTCTCCTGACAAGCCCAGCCACTAGTTACTATTATTTTTTTAATTTGCCCTTGAGAGAAATCTCAGGTTGTAACTTTACATTATGGAGCAAGTGAAAATATTATGATTTCAAATGGCTTTTCAGTCTTTTCGTGTTCATTCTCAGTTATTCCTGTGTTTTCAGTTTTATGTCCATTTGGCTGGCTGGTTTGTCTTCTTTTTCCCTTCTGTTTGTGTCTTTCCGGTAGAAGATAACTGTGCCTAATATTGTGTTTTTTCTTTAATATATCACAAGGGTGAACGTAACTATTATGGAGATATATACAATTCTTTTGATCTTTGTTGTAGGATGGTAATTCCCAAACCCCAGGGCACCAGGAGGGAAATTTGTGTCTGGACACTGAATAGGCACATAAACTTTCTGTGTAGCATCAACTTGGTGACAATGGGAAGCTTCTTTGTGCCTCCAAGCTGGCTGGTTTCTTATGGTGACTTCTAACCCCACTCAAAAAGAAGGAACCCACTAATCCTCTTCGCCTGACTGTGCTGACGTGTTGACTCTTACAGGATGTGTAGTATGTAAACACACTTTTTAAAAAAATAACTCATATTTCATGCTTCTTTTGTTAGCAGGGTATAGTCTAGGCAATCACTATATCCAGAAGAGCCTCCTACAACAGCAGACATCATATTCACCAGCAGAAGCATAAATCTTTAAAATGTAAGAAAATGATAAATTCATCCAGTAAGCCTATAAAAACATAAGGAATGTTTTTATTTCAAGCCAGATAGCATTTTGATTTATTAAACTTGGACTAATTCAGAGACTTAATTTATTTTTAGTGTCCAAAGATGCAAATTGCTTTTCTGTTTGCAAATTGGATTTCTTTTCATAATGCTCTTTCCTGCAAAAACGTTGTTTGATTTCTATTTCATTTTCTAAGACATTTATATCCAAGGAGACAATTGAGTTCATACAGCTGCCAAAACAACTCAGTTTCATGATTCCCACCAGACCCAGGGGCTCAACTGTGCGGCACAGTACAAAATCCTCCCAGATTGTGCTCCCAGTCTTTGGAAACCAGAGTTTCTCCTCCCAACCCTACTCTGAATACCATGTTTGTTCTTCATTCCAGAGTATTTTTTCCATGTCTGCTCTCCATCCTCAGCTAAGGCCTGAAGTTTCCTCTCAACTCGCTTCTTACATCCTCATCTAGGACCTGTATGTTGATACTCCTTTCTTCTTCAGCCAAAACTACTTTCCCATCGCCTATCTCCCGCTCAGTCTCAGCTCCTGGAACTATAAGCTTCAGCCCAGGCTTATCACTTCCAGGGAAAAAGAAGTCAACGACATGAGGCCAATCACAATAATATGAGTAGCAATGAAGGATATTTGTGTGTGATCTGGAGAAATCAATCCCATTGCTTTATACTTTTCCAAACTCTTAATCATTGCTGTTCTTGACAGCTAGCGGTTTATTTCCTAAGGGCATTGCAAGTCCTTGAAATGAAACTTGTGTTGGCTTTATAAAAGCAAGACAGGAAAAGATAAAGAAAGAAAGGCTGCAACGAGTTTTATGAAGAACAGTTTTTCTGTTCTTTAACTAGGTCAGAGACAGCTGAAAAGCAAACCTCAGATGTTACCCTAAGACTAATATGTTTATTTGTTTTGGCAGCTGCATTCTGAAAATGGTGATTTATTGCGAGGACAATTTGCTTTTTTGTTAGTTTTTAAGTTAGCATGCACAGTACTGAGTTACATTATGGCATTCTCATACACACTTGGCTGTTATTCCCCCCACAACCCTGAAGTCTCTGCCCATCCTGTCCATCCCCTTCTCCCCTGCCCAGGGCCTTCTTCTGCCCCCATCTCACCAACACTCACTGCTCCTCTTTGCTCTCCATTCTTTCTTCTTCATTAGGATGCTTGCGTGCTCCCTTATCGTTCTTTTTCTATTTTGACAAATATTTCACAACACTGACTGTTTTCCATAGTCTTTTATTCAAAAAGAGATAATTCATAAAAATTGCATTTCAATATTTGTTGTGGATCCATTTAATCAATGCAATTGGGCCAAACTGATTTATTCCTCTCTCATTTTCAGAACTCACATGACTGAGACTGCCAATATTAAAATGGGAAGAAAAATAATTAAGTTAAAAAAGCAACGCTTATTTATATATCAAGTCTCCTTTTTATTTAAAAAAATATTTTTTTCACTTTACATACCAATTCCAGCTTCCACTCCATCCTCTCCTCCCGTTTCCCCCACCTTTCCCCCACCCCATGCCCCATCCACTCCTCACAGAGGATAAGGCCTCTCATGGGGAAATCAACAAAGTCTGACACATCACTTTGAGGAAGGATCAAGGACCTCCCCTCATATCTAGGCTGAGCAACGTATCCCTCAATAGGGAATGGGCTCCAAAAGGCCAGTTCAGAACAGAGGGTGGACTACCTAGTCTCAGTAGGAGGTCTCTCTGGTTGAGCAGTCTCTGCTACAAACATCTGGGAGGAGGAAAGTATAGCTGCTAGGTTTTACCACAATGATCAATTTCTGCAAACTCTGATACTTAGATGCACCATCAACACTAGCATTCAGAACAGAAGAAAGGTTTATCATCGCCTGGGCCCCACCCTTGGGAATGGCTTTGATAATTTCCTGTGGTCCAAAGGCACTGGGACCTTAACATGGCCATGCACATGTGAACAGCACACATTTACAAGGGACTTCAACTGCTCCTTACACATTCAGTGAAAGTTTTCTGGCTCACCACACAAAATTTTAACAAATGTACCCACAAGCATGTGAAGAAAGGCTACACTCCTCAGCAAAAAGCACTAAGGCAGAGAAGAAGGAAATTGGGCTTGTATCTTTTATACTATACCTCAAAATTTACTCGCAGTGAATTAAGTACTTAAATGGAAGATCTGAAACCTAAATCTTTAAGTTTAAAATATACGAGGTAACCTTGACATTGATTTGCAGGTATGATTTAGGTATCATCTCCAAGCACTAGTACCAAAAGGCAATACTAGGTTGGCTACATTAAAATAAAAAGTTTCTGTATAAAAAAAGAAAAAGAAAGATAAAAAAGGCAACCTATGGAATACAAGCAGAAAATATTCATAAATAATACACTTGATAAGAGAAAATATCAAAAGTATGTATGGAAAAATCTTCACAGGCACCAAAATCAATCAATTTAAGTTAAAATAAAAAAGATTTGAATAGGCATTTCCCAGAATAAAACACACAAATCCTCAGCAGGTATCGGACTAATTGCGCAACCTTCGTTTCTCATCAGGGAAGTGAAAGCCAGGCCCACAGTGAGACTTCAGCTGCTGCCTGCTCTCAGGGCTGCTATGAAAATGCAAAACGCGGCAGCACTCAAGGTAGGAGGGAATTGAAAACTTATCTATACGGATAGGGATGGGAAGTGGTACAGCTACCTTGGAAACACGATGGAGAGTCCTACAACGCCCTGTGTGTGTGTGCGGTGTGTGTGTGTATGTATATATATATATATGTATGTATGTATGTATGTATGTATGTATGTATGTATATGTATATGAATAAGACAACAATGATTAACTTTTAAAAATATATACTTATAAGAACTTATGTTATTCTCTGCAAAACAGAACAAAAAGGTATATCAAAGTTTTATTGTTTTACCTGGTTATGGTTGATGACTTTCCTAAAATTTTGGGGAAGAAGTGCTTTTCTATCAATTAATTTTCGGAGAATGCATCTATCTGCTATTTTCATTGGAAAATCATCAAGTGCACGAGCTGGCTAAGTGATCTACTGGGTCTTGCATTAAATACATTATTTTTTAAAGACGGGGTTTACCTGGCATTTACCAAACCTATTTGTTTAGAAAACCGAGTTTTGTCAGTGTTTCTTCTTGCTTTGGGATTTTGAGGCACCGTTCTTCCATGGAATCAGTGCCAATGGATTACTAGTCAGGCACCGAAGGACTGCTGATGTGGAATAATGCTCGTGACACATTAGGTGAGGAAGGAGGGACACAGGACAACGTGAATCCGATGACTGTGATCATGCAGTTCCTCCATGTACAAGAGGAGGTAGGACCTAGTCAGATCCTACTGCGTTAAGCAGCCCTGGGTGATGCTTTGAATAATGTCCCTCTCCTATTACTACAGCAATACCTCCTCTCTCACTCCCTCGCCATGGGCCTCTGAGCAAATACATAAAGTATGTTTTAGTTTCCTGGATCATAAAGTATCCATCTGAAATGTTTATTTGCAGTATCTCCTTTATTAGCATGCACGATTTGCAAACAAAGTGGGCTCATTAGTGTTTTTCCACCTAAAACATCCAGGAAAACCCTCCTAACTCATTTGTACTGAAGTCAAATAAAGCATGCCATCCATCTTTGTCATTGCCACAATTTCTGTTGGGTGTCACCATGGGTGAGGCAAGGGCAGTGTGAAAATGCTGTCTATGGTTCTTGTTGACAGATAGATAGCATAATCAAAAATCTATTTTTCACTAAGGATGCATTATTCTTATTCATAATCTACTTTTTTCTTTTCTCAATCTTATGTTCTTTACTATTGGCAAACATTGTGTTTTTATTATTGTTTCCATTTTAACACTTATTTATTTACTTTCTTGTGTGTATGTGTGTGCATATATATGTCTGCCTGTGTGTATGTGTGTGTGTGTGTGTGCGTGCACATGTATGATAAAGCACAAAGTGGCTTGTAGATGCAGGCCAGAGTGGGTTCTTTTCTTTTCTCCTACCAAGTGGACTCTTGGGGTCTAAATGAAGTTACCAGGCTTGGCTAAAACCATCCTTACTCACTGAGCCTTCTCTCCAGTCTGGTACTTATTATTCTTCACTGTATGCTAGGGGGTAAGAAATTACATCAATAATTTGTTTTATACTTAATGTTTTTAACAGCCATGGAACTAACAGGTTCAGATCTTTTCTCTGTGTTTCTAAAATGGTATGGCAGATGAAGAACTGGAGAGGGCCCTGTCAGTACAGTGGGATAAGAAGGTGTTATCAAAAAACCTTAGAGAGTAATTATAAGCCAGATATGCACATGGCTTGCTACTAGAGTCTCTCAGGCTCCAAATAACTCTCTAAGTAACTAAAGAGATGAGCTTGCATCTAAGCCCACACTCTCTGTGATAACAACTAATTCATTTTTTTGTCTTTAATTTTTTTAAATTCATTTTACATACAGCTCCCTTTCCTTCCTTTCCTCTAGTTCACCCCACTCCCTTCTGAGAGGGTAAGGCCTCCCATGGGAAGTCAACTAAGCCTGGCAAATCAAGTTGAGTCAGTACCAATTCCCTCCTGCTGTATCAATGCTGAACAAGGCACCCCAACACAGGGAATGGGCTCCAAAAAAAATCAGTTCATGCACCATGGATAGATCCTGGTCCAACAGCCAGGGTGTCCACAAACAGACCAAGCCACAGAACTGTCAAACCACATTCCGAGGGCCTAGTTCAGTGGCATGCAGGCTCCTGAGCTGTCAGTTCAGAGTTCATGAACTTCCACCACCTCAGGTCAGCGTAACAACTAATTCTCATCTTCAAATTCAACCTTTAGTATTTCAATCATGCTTGTGTATGTTTCCGTTTGTGGGGATCTGCAGATGAGTACAAGCTCTCAAGGGGGCCAGAGGTGTTCGATCCTCTTGGAACTGCAGTCACAAGCAGTTGTGAACCTCCGATGTTTAGGGAAATGAGTTTGGGTCTTCAGCATGAGAAGTGAATGCCCTCAATGGATGAGCATATCTTTAGCGCCAACACCTGTGACTTTGGAGAAAAGTCAAAATAGTTCTTCATCAAAGTGTTTTACTTGCTTAATAAATAAACAATTAGTTTTACTATCATGAGTTGCAAATCCAAAATGTTAGAAGCAAGTTTCCTACTTATGGTCTTACTCAGGGGCAACAAAATCATTTTGAGTTCATGGTTCAAAAGAGTCATCTTGATATATTTGATATTTAATCTCTCTCTCTCTACATATATGTGTGTGTGTGTGTGTGTGTGTGTAGGTGTGTCCTATGTAGTGTAGGGTATTTAGGAGAGTAATTGACCTTTAAACATTAAATGTCAATAGTCTTCCACTGTGATGGCGGAAAATGCCTCTAGATATTAGTCAATGTATCCTGAGGAGCAAAGCCTTTCCCAGTTGAGACACACTACTTTGAATAGTGATAGCTTTTTCTTTCTGTTGATGTGTTAATGATAAGAGAGAATGAACATTGAAAGGTAGTAAGGGTCTCTGAAGGAAGTCAATTTCATGTTCAAGCTCTTTTAGAGAGCTTGCTACAGCGTTGCTACAGTAGTAATTCTAAATCTGGAAGCCTGAGATGTTAAGGGTGGTTTTAGTGAAGCATTTGTTTATCTAAGAGCTCATACCAGATGTGAATGTAGATATTACAAGAGAGATCCTTCTAATTCCTCCCTTATTTGTGGAGTCACTGGCTCCAATTCCACACATGTGGGTTCAATTTTTGTACCTCATATGAGCTGCTCTTCTGAACTGCCAGTGTCTGGGCTGTTTCTCCCAGTTTATAGTATCACTTACTGTACTCAAAAGCTCAAAAACTGACAAGGTCTACTGGGACCCTTAAAAAAGCCAGAAAGAAAGGTAAAAATGAAATAATGAATAAGTAGGAAACACTTTAAGGGTCCGGCTGAGTCTCAAGTATAAACGGGAAACTACAGACATGAATTTAACGAGATAATTAGGCATTACTGGAGCCTCTTCACTTTATCTCAATAGAACCAAAGTATACATAAAATTGGCCTTCTTATTGTAGAACACACACACACAAAAATCTTTATCACACTAATTGCTAGGATCATGAAGCTGGCTCCTGTAACATAATATAGATTAAATGAGGAAATACATGCTCCTTTATTTAATACAGGTTTTGTGTGACAAAATAACACCTACAAAGACATGAAGAAAAGTAGACGTGGGTCTTTTTGTGCTTAGGTTTGCTGTGGAGTGATGCTGAGGGGAGGAAGGATTTGAGATGAAAGAGTAGAATCTGAAGGTGATGAACCAGGCATCTCAACAAGACTCATTTTTAGACTGTGGTTGGCAGAGCCGACACTTTGATGGTAAACATGTCCATGTCATTTTGTTATAGGAAAGGCTCATCTGCAATGGGAATGTATCTTCTGATCTGCTTTAAAAGGGATGATAAGCAAAGGATACAGTGACCTTTTTGCTTCTGCTTTCATACCTTAGGTTTGCATATTCTAAATCCCATCATGAGAAACACTCCAAAGAGCAACTTTATTGTGTTACCTCTGCCATGAAAATATGATGGCGAAGTGCTTTAATGCAATTTTCGACTGGAGCAAAGTCTCTTCACACGGAAACAGCAGCTGGATGAAGGTGAGACGTGAGAGTTTTTATCCACCCAGCCTTGGGGTAAATGGCAGGTACCATTTTAGTCAATAAGGATTTTAGAGATTCACTAGCTCTAGCTTGATGCTGATTACCTATCTAAACTGAAGCCATTCTTTGGAAATATACCAGATCCTTTTTGTCTACGCATGGCATAAATGTTAAGTCTGACAATTTGTTTGTTTCTCCTGGACCAGGGCCTCTCACCCTCCAACCTGACATTGTACCAAGTATTCTGCAATGCGGATGGATGTTCAGCATTGCCTTGGTTTTTGCCCATTAGCTAATAGATACCCCCACCTCAAGTTTGGCACAGTTGCAACAGCTGGAAATGCCAATGAACATTGCCAAATGTGTCTCCTGGGAGCAAAGTCTTCTCAGTTGAGAATAATTACTACAGAGGAATGAAGCTAAACTATGAAAGGTCAGGAGCACTAGAGAAGGAGAGAAGCTGGGGGGGCGCAGGGAAGGAGTGAGGAAGAAAGAAAGGGAGTGAGTGAGGGAAAAGAGGAGGCACCTTTCAGCATCACTTGGTATCTGTGAGCATTGTAAGAAAACACATTTAGAGATAATAGGGATCTAAAACTCTGTCAGACAAAAGAGCACCATTTCAGTGTAAATGAGAAGAAGCCAAACTCTTGCAATAAAGCCTCAGTGGGACAGATAACAATTGGAAAGTGTATCGTTAGCACTTTCTGTGCTTCTGAATGGATGGTAAGAAATCATCACCCTTATCGTTCTGTTTGCTACTTATATGACTTCTGTGCAGTTGGAGAAGCTATTTTAGGCAACTATAAATTCGATTAAAATGCAAACTGTATTATGGGCTAAATGTATTCAGTAGGATTTGGACCCATCTATTTCTATTTGGTACTCTGGAAGGAATAGCGAGGACAGACACAAAAATAACCTGATGGCTCCAATACAACAGAAACCAAATGAGTCAACCTGTTTCTTTTGTTTTTCAATGTAGCAACTCCAATTAAGGTTGTAATTTGTACACTCCTCTGCATGCTAACTCTTCTTAAAAACAATACCTTTTTCTGAGTTACAGCAACGTCAAGCCTCCCACTTGGACCACTGTGCATATCTATAGAGAGTGTTATTTCTTTCACCACAGCTAACTTGGCACAGGTAGGTGGCACATTGCTAAAAGGCAGGAAACGAAGGGAAGTGCCATTGACAATCAGCCTGTGAGGGATTCAGTGAACGATGTCAGTCTTGAGAATGGCAGTCCCAGAAGGTTCAGGCTGCTGGTTCCTCCACCAGGTTGAAGCTAATAGAACCCTATGTCTAATTCCAGGGAAGGCATCCAGAAAATGTAATGTAAAGCTTGCCTTCTTTCTTGGGGACTTTCTGATAGAGTAACTACCTATCTGGTTATAACAATCAATTTAACAAAACAGCATTTTTCTTAAAATATTGGAACAGCCCCCAAACACTTGTTCCTAACTCAGACATGTTCAAGTGAGAAGGCATTGAATGGATCGTCTCTGAAAGTCAGGGCTTCTGGGTGTACCTGGATGTGAGGCAGAAGGCATTCAGTTTTGACATATAAACAATGCAGTGGCTCACAAAAAGTCAATTAAATGAAATATGTAGCACTTTCCAAACAGTGCCCAAAAGCTGCAAACTAAAATCTGGGGTGACAGCGCTAGTAACAAAATGTACAAATAAAAAAAAAAAGTGCAAATGGCCTGTATTTGTAACTGAAGGTTACAATGTAAAGCAATTAACTGAATAGAAACACAGGAGCAACACTGTATTGGCGGTCTCAGTAATCACATGGAATCTATTATATAAACTAACCCGCAATCTTCTGACGTGGAGCAAGCGTAATTTCAATGTCAGTGTGACAAGCTATTAGCAAATATTGTAATTGTAAATGACAGCATCATATTTCCACACCTTTGTGGACTTTCTTGAATGAGGACTAGAGAGCGAACCATGACAGCATCTAAACAGGGAGCTTGCTTTCCGCATTCTGAAGCAACAGTCCGTGAAACTTCCTACATATAAAGATGTGGCCTGACTCATACAGTGCCTGTGAACAGAAATGAATGCAGAATTATCTGAGTGTGCCATGAAAAAAAATCAAAAAGACTAAAAACCTTTATGGTAATAGAGTAGCGTAACGAAATATGTTGACCCTGAGAGAAACCACACTTCTGCTTAGCTAATCACACCAGGTAGGTACTGTTTGAACAACAGCAAAACAAAGCAGCCAAGGAAGACTCGGTAGTTACATAAGAGCCATTTCTTGTGTATCCAGTTTCCTTAACTATTTTTTTAAGATTTGTTTATTTTATGTGCAGGTGTGTTATGCTGGCATGGATTATATCCACCACAAGCACCACATGCATGACCCACAGGGGTCAGAAGAGGGCATCAGATCACTCTAGACCTGGAGCCATAGGTGATGTTAACTATGTGGCTGCTAGGAACTGAAAAGCAGGTGTCTTTTACGATTGAACCATCTCTCTGGCTTCTATAGTTTTGTTTTTTAATTCTCAAAGAGCTGGTCAGTATTTAACACATTTTAATGAATGGCCTGCATGCTGGCAACAGAAAAGGAACAAAGTGTGTTCATATTGTTGATCAATACAGTATAAATAATGTACTTATGGATTATTGGTTTTGCTTCACTGCACACTGTCATTCTTTGAGCCCATGTGGAAGAAAGCACTTTGACTTACGAGCTAAAGCTGCACCCCATCATTAAGACAGGCAAGAGCAACAGCATTGATCCGTGTACCTATGGACAAAAAGGAAACACGGACAGCCTAATGGAAACTAGGAGCTGATCTTACATAAAATACAAAAAGCAATTCCAGTAGAAAACAATCCACTCATAACCTTGTTAGTAGGAATAAGAGTTATGTCATTGGCTGTGTAGGAAATATATGAACATATGAAATATATGAAAGAAATCCACACAGTCCTGTGAGTAGCGAAAATACGCTAGAAATGACATTGACTAACACAGCTATCACCTAAAAAGAGAATCTTCAAAGCCAAGCTCCTGTGGTGGTGTTGATGTCTGAATTGAAGGGGAGCTGGGAGACACCAGATTCTATTATGTAAATGACCTGTGTCCCAGTTGTGAGATGCTAGCTTGTCGATTTGATCTGATTCTATTTGCTCCTAATCCTCCCACTATTCTCTCAGATACTACCAGTCCAGGCCTGTCTCTTTGCTGTGTTGTTTTCTCCCTTATGCCAGAGATCATACAGTCAATGTGAAACTTACATAGGGAAAATTCTGTTTTTTTGTCCTAGTGAGGGTTCCGCTAGGAAATAAGCAGACATACAATAAATAAAGCACTAGCTTTTACAATTACTTGATCTGCGTCTGAACAGTTTCCAGATCTGTAGTCAGTAACCTGGAGACTGTGGAGAACAGATGGGGTAGTACTTGTGCAAAGGCCTGTAGACTTAAGACTCATGAAAAATGATGCTTGGGATTGAGACACAAGGTTAGAGAGACTAATATTTCAGGTCAAAGCCATAGGACCAGGAAGACATCCTACTCTTCTCTAGAACAGTCCTTCTATTTTGTCTTCAGCGGATGGCATGAAGCCCATTTATACCAGGGAATACAATCTACTTGGACTTGCTAGCAGCTTTCAAAGATCCTCCCAAGAAACACCTTGGAAAACATTTGATTAAATATCTGGGCAGGCTGTGTTCAAATCACACTGACACATGAAATTAACCCTCACACATCTTATGAGAGCTTTGAGGAATGACATTTGATTTAGTCGGTTTGCTTCTTAGCAAGGTTCTGAATCAAACACGAAATCTTTGGAACCTTGGTTCTTTAACTTTTAGCATGACTCCAATTCCATAATAGTAGGGGATTTCTGACTTGAATGGTTCTTTTTATGGTTAAAAAAATGATACAATTATACAGCATTAGTAGAATCAAATTTTAAAATACTTTACACGGCTGGAATATTCTATAGTTTTAAAGATAAATGCTTCCAAATAATTTTATAAAATTGAAAGTTCTTTTAATTGCAGTAAGTTAAGAAAACAGCGTAAGAGTTTATTTTGTATAAAGTATAATTTCAATTTTGTATAGCAGTATATGCAAAAACAAATCAGATCACTTATTTTTCTTCATCCAGTATCATTGTGTTCCTGTTACTCTATATTTGATTATGAGCTCTATCACTTGGACGAAGGTAAACTGTTGTTCTTGTTGACAAAAATCTTAAAGGAAATTAAGTATCTGAGGGGGACAGTGGTAAAAATGATTGAAGAAGAAGATCAAGCTAAGAACATGTCAAGAATGAACCGTTTCTGGGCTTTCTCAACTTAATGACTTGGTAGACTGCTCAGAAACTCACTTACGATGGGATTATATAGAAACCTGGGGTCAAGGGATTCCTTCTCTAGAGCACAGTAGTGTACTAAATGTTATCTCCTCAAAGTGTAGAATTTCATACTATAAATAGAGCGACCTTGCACTGCAATCATGGCATGCAGTACTAGTCTCCCTTTATGACTTGCCTCCCTGTCCCCCTTCCCCAGTGTGTGATCATCTAAGTAAATTGTTATGGTAGCTACACTGGATCAAAGCTGATGAATTTTCATGGAATATCATGTATATTGAGCAATATAAAGAACTGAACCCTCATTTAGGTCCACAAACATGAAACAGGTCATACCAAATGAGAGTTTTTAATGGAGCATGGCTAGCCTCTCATGTGCTACATACACCAAAAGAAAACTGACTCTCTCTTCCACGCAGCTATCAGACGCCAATAGCTGCTCGGCTATGAGGGGATTTCATGATCTCCTCTTTTATCCATCAATGGACTTGGATAATTCATTTGTTGCAGGTCTTATCATTCAGTCTTTGTGAGTTTATGTGTACAATGGCCCCATCATGTTCAACAAATGCTGCTTCACTGTAGACAACCATTACTTATGGCTCTACAGTCTTTCTGTTCTATAGATGGTTCTACTATTGAACATCCTAGCAGCAATAAGTGACCTCAATGTACTTTTTTTTTTGAGACAGGGTTTCTCTGTGTTGTAGCTTTGGAGCCTGTCCTGAAACTCACTCTGTAGACCAGGCTGGCTGGCTGGCCTCAAACTCACAGAGATCCACCTACCTCTGCCTTCAAGTGTTGGGATTAAAGACATGTGCCACCACCACTTGGCTTTACTTTGTTATTTTATGAAAATTAAATATGAATTTGGGATAGAAAGGGGAGAAGAGAAGAAGGGAAATGGGGGTAATTGGAGAGGTAGTTCAGGGATGAATTTGATCAAAACACATTATGCATATACATAAAATTTTCAAACAATGATATAAAGAATATCTTTGATAGTAGCTAGATAAGAAAGCCAGATTACTTACAAAGAAACAAAAATTGAGTTGACGACAGAGTTCCTAGTAGGAGCAATGGAATTTGTAGAATTCAAAGATCTACACCAAAATACATATCAATTTAATTTTTAGTTTATTCAGACTCAATAAGAAGGAGGAAATGCATGCACACTCAGATTAATAAAGGAATAAGCATTGCTATTGATATGAAATATGATCGTTAAAAGGAAACATAAAAGTGATATTTCAGTTCAAGTGGAAGCAATCCAGAAAAAAGTTTTTAAAAAGGATGGAGCAAATAAATTAGTAAGTGTTGGGCAAGCAAGCAAAGTTGTTTATTTTATGAAACATATATCTAAGATATGGCACTAAAAACAAGATAAAGTAATTTATTTGGTAATATAAAGTCAAAAAATTGTTCATCATAATTTAAGCAGAATCTTTCCTATCAGCTCATACATAAAGTCTAGACTGTTCTTGGTCTTTGTGGGTCACATAAACAAAGATTTAAAAAAGCCACCAGTAATGCAATGCATTTATTTAGCATGTTGATTCAATACTTTGTATTAGGAAGAGAACAATTTTCCATTTTAGACATCCAAAAAGAATAAAAAACTTTTATTACAGATTCAAAACTTATATCTTTAAGTCATAAATAACACAGGAAATGTTTTCAATGTTTAAACTTCAAATTGAAAGCAAAACATTTAAAGCAGAATTTTTCTGAACTCACAATGTTTCTGTCTCCACTTCCTGTATGATGATATGGCCTGGCTGTCTCTCCACTTTCTATGGGACCTTAGGACAATAGGATAATATCTACAGCCTTTAGGCTACTTTTTAAATTGTTAAACAGTTGTCTTAGTTTGTTAGTTTTGGTGGCCAGCCTATTGATCATGCCTCACTGTTAGCAATACTTTGTTATTACTTCTTGTTTTCTGATCTACTCTTCGACTGTACTGAGTATGCTATAAAATCTACTTAAAGAGGTAGATTTTAAACATTTATAATGATTTAAAAATCATATGATGAGCCATATTTTTCATACTATTTTTCTGAAAGCCTATACATTTCCCTTCTTCTTATAATTTGTTACATTTTGGATTCCTGAGCTGTAAATAAAAAATGACAGTTTCTCTAACTATTGTCTTCCTTCAAAATTATCAGAGGAATCATCAGGCAGGTAGGATTGCTTGTATTTAGAAAAAGAGACATGAGTTTTACTCTTAGCCCATTTGCCACCTGCTCTCTGCAGCACTGTATAAAACTATTACAGGAGTTTTGGACAGAGGTCCCAGGTTCAACAGCCTCAACAAGGTAGACTTGGCCACTTGTTCTAATGTGTCGGTTCACAAGGTGAGTGATAGTGAAGGGCAGAGAAAATATATTTAATTAGCACATTGTGAGACAGAACAACGAAAGTGTCTCAGTTACCATCAGGACACTAATATGAGCTTTAGTTTTAAGTAGAAGTAGAACCAGGGTGTGGAGTCAATGTCCCTGTTCCCAGCAAAAGTGTGGCCTTGCCGCTTGATTTTTTCTCTTTTGGCTCTGCAAAATGATATGAAGATGTTCTTATCCCTGATAGGCTTTCATTGCCCAAGATCAATGTAGTTATTACAAGATGACTAATTCTCCTCCTGGTTGAAACCTCTCCAACAGAAATGTCTTAGTTACTGCTCTACTGCTGTGAAGAGACACCATGATCAAGGCAGCTAATAAAATAAAGCATTTAGCTGGAGGCCCGCTTACAGTTTCAGAGGGTTAGTCCATGATCATTGTGGCAGGGGATGTGGCAGCAGGCAGGCATGGCTCTGGAGCAGTAGCCAAGAGCTTATGATTTGATCCATAGGCAGGAGGCACAGATAGACTGGGCCTAGAATGGGCTTTTGAAACCTCAAAGCCCATCACCAGTGGCACACATTCTTCAACAAGGGCACATCTCCTAATCTTACTTAAACAGTCTACCATCAGGGAACCAAAGATTCAAATACTTGAGCATGAGGCTAGGAGGCCATTCTCTTTCAAACTACCCAACACATAACTGTTCTCATCTTGGAATAATCAATCTACCCCTGAACTCTTGACTGTACCTGGACTCCAAGGTACTGGTCTTTCTTTTCTTTATTATTTTTATTTATGTGTGGGTGCATGCATGTGT
This sequence comes from Bramus lutescens, assembly GCA_001685075.1. Taxonomy (NCBI): domain Eukaryota; kingdom Metazoa; phylum Chordata; class Mammalia; order Rodentia; family Cricetidae; genus Bramus; species Bramus lutescens. The sequence goes on along the minus strand of LOEQ01001102.1, from coordinate 124,305 downwards.
GTGTGTGTTCGTGTGTGTGTGTGTGTGCGTGTGTGTGTGTGTGTGTGTGTGTGTGTGTACAGAGGGCATCAGATTCCCAGGAACTGAACTTACCATGATTGTAAGCCCTGTAAAATACCTGACATGGCTCCTAGGAATTGAACCCTTGTCCTCTGGAAGAGCAGACTCATCTCTTAATCCCTGAGAAATGCCCCCAGGCCAAATACCAGGTAGCTGAAAGTTGAGGACAATGTTTATTTCTGTAATATCTATAGTTGGTTTTTCTTGTCGGACTTTCTTTGGACTGACAGCCTCTAAATAATGACACAGAGACTTATTATTAACTATGAAATCTTGGCCTTAGCTTACATTTGTTCCCAACTAGCTATTGTAACTTAAATTAACCCATTTCTCTTCATGTATGTTTTGCCATGTGATTCTTTACCTCTTCTCAGTATCGTGCATCTCATCTTGTTCCATGTCTCATGGGTGAAATCTGTGCACCTAGATTTATCCCCTGCCTTCCTCTCCAAGCCCAGAAGTCCCACCTAACCTCTCCTGCCTAGCTATTGGATGTTCCACTTTTTATTAAACCAATAAGTTGCCTTATGCAGGTTAAGGCAAAACATAGACACATCTTCATTTAGCATAAACAAATATTGGACAACAGATATCAGTCTCAAAGGGGCCTGAGATGGGTTAGGTTAAGTTGTTGAGAAATTAATTTGTCTATGTAGAGTCAAGGGGCAAATTGAATTAAGGGGCAAATTGAAGGATGAGAGATGCTGGAGTTTCCTTCCTTCATTCAATAACCTTGTCAGCTCAAGTGAATGTCAATACATTTAATAAAGCAAGTTTATAAATGTCTGCCATTATACCTGCAATAGGTTTGTATGTCAGTTTCTTCATCCATGAACGGGCCTGATGTCCACCTGGCCTATAGGGAAGATTATGAAGGCAAATATCCAATATGTGAAAAATTCATGAGATCCACAAAACAATACGCAAGTTCAAATTCCTACTAATGTCTTTCATTCTGTCAGTCCTCATTAATGAGTTTAATGTTGCTTAGAGTAAAAGTGAAAGTAAAAATAGGTCTTTGGTGACTAAAAGTCTGTGTTTTAAAAAATAAGTTGCTTTGTGGTTAACTGTTTCTGTTCTTAAGTTCTTTTTTTCTCTATCTCTTTTTTCCTTCTTTCTCTTTTTTGAGACTGGTTCTAATACAGCTTAAGTGCTCTTATAGGAAAATATGCCTGCTTCCTGTGGGCACTGTGTGCTGATGAAGCCAGCTATAGTAACTACAAAGTGAGATTTCTGGGAGCACTGAGCACTGATGAAGTCAGCTATAGTAACTACAAAGTGAGATTTCTGGGAGCACTGAGCACTGATGAAGTCAGCTATAGAAACTACAAAGTGAGATTTCTGGGAGCACTGAGCACTGATGAAGTCAGCTATAGAAACTACAAAGTGAGATTTCTGGGAGCACTGAGCACTGATGAAGTCAGCTATAGT